>WAAD01036251.1:129568-143814 GCA_013389945.1 Fregata magnificens | reverse complement strand
CCCGCGCCCCCCCGCTCCGAAACGCTCCCTCCTCGTCTCTTCCACCCGGCTTCCCCCCGCCGCGGCACCCCTGGGTGTCCCGCAGGGCCCCGCCGCCACCCCTCAGCATTCCCCTCTTCCCCGAAACAGCCCTTCAGCTGTGGCTTAATCTCATTTTTCCACATTCCCCCCTCCCCGTTCGCGCGTGTCCCTCCAGTTCTGCCCTCGTCCGCACCGCTGGAGCGATGACCGTCAAGGGTCTGGAGGGAGAAGAGGGAAGTCACAAAGCCGAGGGCCAGAAAGCGAGGCTGGAGGAATCAGTCCTGCCTCCCGTCGTCCTTCGTTTGGGGCCATCAGCCCTGCTTGAATTTGGCACGTGGAGAGGAACGCTTCACTTCCAGGGTGACAAAAGAAGGCCCTGATTCTCATCACGCTGAAACGAACGGGAGATTTTCCCGGGAAAAGGGAAGCCAGGAGGAGAGGCGGTGTCTTCTATCAGGGCAACGGGAATGAAAATACTTTGGAAAAAAAACCAGACCCGTGTTTTCCGGCATAAGTCCTTCAGGTCTGAAAAAGAAGCAGCAACCTTCGTGGCTAACTCAAAGCTGAAAATAACTGCTGTCATATTTTAATAGTTAGACTATCTGAGAGTGAAAACGATCAGTCAAAGATGAGCAAGAGCAAAGGCAAGAAGATATTCTCCAGTGGATAAGACAAGGGTGACATACCACCCTGCAGGAGAAGGGGCGGGGAGTTATGTGCTAGAAGACCCTTGGGCCCACAGAGCCCATCCTTTTATTACTCAGTAAAAAGCGATAAATTTTAGTGCTCAGGATTCATGAGAAATCACGTTTAGATCCCTCTTGAGGATCAAGACCAGGATCTCGGAGAAGAAATGCTCCCCCAGAGGTAATTGGTTGAGTGGCCAAGAGGTCATTTGTTGTTGTCAGCCTTCTCTTTGGCTATTTAATTCCACGTACTCCCCTCATCCACCAGAAGGTGCACCGGGAGAAGCAGAGTAGATCCTGGGGAGCACAAGAGGAGAGGGGCCAGGAACTCCAATACGGCGGGAGCTGCTTCTTCTGGCAGGCAGCTGGAGATAGGCGGCCAGGTCCAGTACTTCTTGCGTAGGCACAGTCCAGTTGTGTTTGACACCTGATGGTTCATGGGGAATTTGCTACTGACGACGACAGTGGGCTCCAGGAAAGAGTGCTGGATGTTGGGGCTGATGAAAGCTGGCGTGGGAAAATGCTGTTGCAGGTCGAATCGTCTTTCAGTACAAGAAGCTCTCGGCAAAAGTTTAATCGTTTTCTGCAAAGGGTTCGCACTGACTGTGGCCATCAGGCTGCGTGTTCGGCGAACAGGGAATTTTACGGTAAGCTGTTTCGTGATATCCACGTGGCTCTTTCAAGAACATAGCCTGTTTCTGCAGGGGAGCATCCTCATCAGGTAAAAAGATTGTTCATAAGCATGGCCCTTGAGCATCACCCTCAGAGCCAGCACCCTGGTGCCATACATATATGTTGCTGGTTAGAAACTGCCATTTTTGACGTTGACCGTGATGCCAGAAAGTGGACGTTAGCATAGAAATATTCCAGGGACAAGTTTAATAGAGAAGTAATAACTACAGAATTTTGTGGTGCAGAAAAATCAATGGAGGAAGGGAGGTTTCCAGTCATCGAGGTATTTTATATTTGCTGCGTAAAGCCTAGTGGTATAATTATTTAAAGCATTTGTTCAAGGTGGATTGTAAAAAGGTTGGAGTAGTGCAAGTCTTCTCTTCTTCATGTAAGTATGTCCAGGGTTATGGAGAAGTGAACATTTTCCGGTCTTAAATCTAAGTGGCACAGTGCTCAATATCAAATAAAAAGGAAAGGTCACTTATCAATGACTTCAGCCTTTAGCGTATGATCAAACTGAAAGAACCGCTTTGCTCATTGGAGCGCCAAGTGAAAACAACGGGGCATTTACATTGTATTAGCAGGCATATTATAACATTTAATGAAAAGATTTTCACGGGGGTTTTATAACTCTGCAATCAATATGGTTAAAAGTAATCTGATTTAGGCAGAAAGTCAATATGCTGTGATTAAGCAAATTCCACAAATGACATGCAATCCCATTAGCAGTACCAAGCCAAATCCTCTGCCTTTTGAAGCAAGAAAGTGATGGGGCTTTTCAGTTAATTACCCAGGCACTGAACGATGCTCAGACAGCTCTCTGACCAAGTTAAGGGAAATGTGAGCTGACACGCTGGAGGGACCAGGGGTTCATCCACCTCCAGAGGGAGGAGGGAAGCAAAGCGGCTAGATGAGGTGAATGAAACACTTGTCTCTCACGTTGCAGAGCACTCTCGGGAGGACTTATTTCAACTAGAAGTGATACAATACGGAACTGTGTCAGTCCATAAAAAACTTTAGCTCTCCGTTCTTGGCAAGCAAAACTATCCAGAGAAAGGCCAGGAACACTGCACTTCCATCCATTTCTTTCTTTTACTGTGCATCCAAATACTGAAGTCATCTCACAACATTTAATCCAACGGGAATTTTGTCAGTCCGAGCAGAAACAGAAACTGCCTGTCTCGACGGTGTAGGTTTAGCTGATAAAATCCTGGCATGCCATTTACGAAAGCAATGGGAAGCATCCAACTGCAGCGACAAGCCTAATAGTAATGTACTGTTAAATGAATATGATGGTAAAAATAAGGGCTGAGAACAAGGAATAATACATTAAAACATATGCCAACCCTTTGTGAAGGAACTATTCAAATTAGGAGTAGCTATATCTGCATTTCTATATCAATGTTCTTGCTGCTTGAACCTTGACGTTTGGATCACCTAGGGAGGCTCCATACCTGCACCACAGGGCTAATTTGTAGTTTACACCCACCAATATTAATTAAGTACTTAACCAGAATTTAACATGCTGTATTTTGGCAGGGCTCAGTCTCCAGATTAGGTTTAAAATTAGAAAGTTATCTGTAAATTGAGGACCATCAGTGAAACAGCACCCTTGACAATACTTTTTAATTAATAACTTGAATTGTGGAGCTCAGGAAAAAAAACCCCAACATAATAATGTTCTGGCTGTGGAAAAAGAAAGAAAACAAATGCCCCACGTCCGCATTGCTTACAGATTCAGCTGTGTACAGATCTGGTTCATCAAGAGTGAGTGTTAACAGTCAGTCTCCCTCCTGGAGGCTTCTCCTCCCAAAATGCCACTTTGCACATGATTTTTTTTTTTAATATATATATAATTTTGCTCCTCTACTGCACATATTGAACTCAAAATCATTTTCCTTATTTTGACTAATACCTTACTTAATTTTAAGACACTCTTTTTGGTATGCTAATCATTTGCTTTTCCTTGCATTTGTATCGAAGTGGTGCTGTGGCATTCCCACGGTATTATTGTGGTTGAGGTTTTAGCATCTGTTTTAAGCCAGTCTATATCCACAAGTAACTGCATTTTCACTGACTTCCCGCAGCCACCCACGACTTACGACTACAGTTGCTTTAAGCTTGTTTGACCATCTGTTTTGAGCCCCACCTGTTCAGGTGTGGATTTCTCTAATCTGTCCCCATCTCCCTCCTGCTCGCTCTCAGCTTCAGCTGGGGAGAGGCTGCGCTCGCGCGCGGGGACAGGGCAACGTCCACTTCTCCCGCCCCGGCATCCATCAGCAGGGACGCGCTAACAATGGGAAGGCATCCCATAAGCTCACTAATAGAAAGGCTGCTGCCTCTCTCAGCCACTATTCATACCTTTATGTCAGGACATGCTTAGCAGAGGGCTTTTAAGTGAACTTGTGTTAATGATTTCCCATCGCGGCTCTGAGACTTGCTGATTCTTTGCGTGCATTCTCCATATTTCTCTGGCGAGTGCTCAGTACAAGGAGATTGGTAACTACATTTGAAAATCAGGTCTTAGTGATAATACTGCAGTTTATTTTTAGTCAGTTCCCACAGAGCTGTGTGATCTAATCCACCTTCAGACTCAGCTGCAAGGAGCTCAGGAGACTAAACTTCTTTAGTCTTTCAGTGGAAGAGATGTTTTCCAGACATTTTTTGTAGCTCTTCTTGCATGCCAGGTAAAGAGCATCCTCTTCAATTCCTCTTCCAATGTGGCTTCGTGGAAAAGATTGATCACGGTTGCCTCCCCCGCTGAAGGAGAGAGAAGAGCACTGCCACCTTTCATTGCGCTGTAAGGAGAATGGAAAAAGATTTCTTCTCCTTCCTCCTTTCTTTTCAAGCCCTCACCACTGCTGAAGCTGTCAGAGAGAAGGGTGTTGCTTTCTAACACTTACATAAAAGGACTAACTACAAAAGACAAAAAAAAAAGTTAATATATACACATAGAATAGGATAAATATCACATATTTTGGATAAAGAGGGAACTCCCCCCATTTGCTTGCCTACCAGAGAATGAGGTAGGAAACAGCTGGATTGACAGGGATGGAGCTCTGTGTTTCCAAAATGACTACAGTCACACTGAGAGGAGCTTCCTACATTTAAACTCATACTATTTCAGCCTGTCAGACATCAAATCATTTGCAGCATCTAGACTTACCAGCAAATGGTACAAACTGTATCTTCCTACATTATTCCCATTAAATTAAGGACGTCGCCCTCAATTTTTGCATCAAATGCAAGAGGAATTACTTTTGATAGGTAACATGTTCAAGTTGAGTTCCCACTGGAAAACTGAATGAGGTGCCTACACTGATCTCCTCGCACAATATATGCATTTAATTCCTACTGGTCTGTTCTTCCATTTGGCTGTAACTAGTTCTCCAGCTGGAGTAAAGAGGGAAAAAAGGAAAATTATTCTCTTGCTGGTACTGTTATTTGCTGTTGTTAGCTCTTCAACCACTGTCTCTTACTTCTCTCACAGAGTTTTGCTAGAGTCTTCCAAATAGACTGAGAATCCAAAAACTTTTATCTGGGTGGAAGACAAAGCCAATGCAAATCTTTGGTGATACAGAAGCAGATGGTTTAATCAAAAATCATCTTCTCGTAATAATAGCTAAAAGAATAGAGCGGAAAGCCAGAATTTTCAGAGCCTCATATGCAAAAATCAATTGCCCCTTTTTAAGTATTTACGGGTTTTCTTAAACTGTACTGTTTCAGCAGCAATCCAGTTTATTTAGTGATCCAGCCTTACCATTTTTCTATCCCCTTGAAAACTGTGCATTAACATTGGACTTAAACACTTGCCCTGGCTTTCGATATTGGGGTATATTTCAGCCTGATTTATGGTCAAGTTGTGCCCAAAGGAAAATGCATCATATAATGTAAAACATATCTCTCAAACATTTATCATATGCTGTGTACCAGTAACTGAAGGAATTAATCTGAGCTAAGTAAAAGAGAAAAAAAAAATCCATCAAGTAAATCTTTCCCATTAGATAAATGGGGTTTTTTTTCCCTTTCTTCAGTACATCCAGATCTATGCATTTTCATACTCAGGTAACAGACTTCTACTCAACATTCTCTATTCAGCTATGGTATGTGCTTCATTAAGTATATGCTTAAATATGATTAATTAAGGGGAACCGAATGGCAGACCTGAAGCTAAGCATGCGCTTAGGATGAATCGGGACTCAGGCTAACTTACGGATACACTGGTAACAGCAAGTAGTCGTCAAGTTTTGCACCTCTCATATTTTCTGACAGCCATCATGTGTTTGTTTGCATGTGGTTAGAATTACAACCCTGTTGTATGTATTCATATAGTATGTATTTAAAAATGTACACACACACACACACACATTGCAAACCAAACACACACAGGCTCCTTTTGAATTGCTTTTTGTTCACCAGCGTTGGTCTCGCTATTAGACCTGTCACTACGCATTTTTATTTCACGCTGACATCAGTGAGATCGTGTGCTCAGTCACTCAGAGTTGATTGAACCTCATTACCACAGCCCAGGGATCAATTGATCAAAAAGCTTTTATCACCATAATGAGAGGAGACACACTTCTATTTGGCAATATACTGTAATCAAATCCTCTATGTGTTATTTCTTTTGATTTATATATGTTAGAGCAGCTATAAGGAGGACCTGTGGATAAAAATGCATAAATCCAAAAATAAGCCACGTGGCAATGTATTCTAAAAGCACATGCAATGTGACTCAGGTAGTTACCCCTAAAATAGCTGTGCCAGCCCCACAGGGCCTCTCTTAAGGGAAACAATGAAGAAATTCTGTTTCCTTCATCTCCACTGACAGGTGCCCATCAGGACCACTGTGAGGAAGGGGACAGGTTATTAAGGTACGAGAGCTATGGTTAAGGGAAAGTGAAGTTCTGCTAGTGGACAATTCAGAGCACCTGAACCTGGGCTTTCAAAAATGGTCAAGAGACAAAACCCCTCTCTCATCCATGACCACAGAGAAACTCCAGAAATACTAACCTCACGACACCAAAGCTACCCTTTATCAGTACCTCCTAAACAATCACTGAAACACAACCAAAAAGATGATAGCCCTAAAACCTAACTCATGGATATCCCCATACTTAAGAAGGTTGATATGTTCTTAATCGAACTTGCTCGCTAGCATTGTCTCAGTCTCGTCTAACAATGTTTCTTGGCTAACTAGCGAGCTCTCACCCATGGCTGAATTTTAAACTCAGACTAGATGAGGCTGTTAAATGTATCATACCAGTCGGATAAAAACTTGTCACTAGCTTTCAAAAGGCATTGCCCCAGCCTATAGCTTTTCTCCATAATCTTCTTAATAACCTCATGGGGATTATAAATCAAGGAGGTGAATGCTGAAATTGTGACTTTTCACGAAAAAGCTCTTTTTCCCAGAAGACTACCTCTTTACTGCTATCCCTGGGACTTCTGGGAAAAGTGCTAGGCTACCTGGAGAAATACATCAAAGAGAAATGATAAATCAAATCCCCCTACTGATTACCGTTCTTTGTCCAGCATCAGGAGGGGATTAGGTCTGCCACAAAAACTGCAGTTTCTACATCAACCTCAGGCTGACAAGAATTTGGGTATCTGCGACAGAGAGACACAATGGATCCTTATCACAGTTTTCTTAAGTAGCTTAGCCCTATCCCCAGTCGGTATCTGAGTTGCAAACCACCGACAGCTCTTCCCCCTTCTCTTAGAGGATCCCCAGGACAATAGGGCAATCTCATAAGGAGAACATGCTGCAGCGTTGCCGTGAAAAGGGTACACTGTAAATTAAATTCTGCAAGCATCACGTCCCATGCAAAAATCCCAGATTTCAACCTGCACATTCCAAGTGCTAAGCACAGCTAGAGTCTACTGTTCCCCAAGGTGGGGAAAGCCACGTTGCAGTCTGTATTGCAGCAATGCTATCACAGCAGCTAATGGAACCGCTGCTTTACAGACAGCTAACCCTTCCTACTAGCTGTGCTGTGGCCATACTCAGAAGACTAGCTGCTGGCAAGACCTACAAAACAAATACAGTAATATAAACCAGGACCTATCCTATTTTCAGAAGTAGAGTTTTAAATCTAAGTGGAATTAACTAGACTTAAAGATTATACCAATTTACATGCCGTTAAATCTATGTGTCTTAGTTTTCTATAAAATTACAGCTTAAGACAAAGATATTAGGTATATAATTATAAAAAGACTGTTGATTGTCTCCTTCATTTGATTTTCACTTTTTAGTGAACCTCCAATGATAGAGGTCCTTTTCAACAGCCTGGACCTAACCCACAGAAACCCAGGGAAGGGTTCCAAGAAGCTTTAAGGGACCCGGACTGTTTAGAATTTTTTAAGCCCAATGCAAGTGAGTTTTGTCTTATTTATCTCATTTCAGTACATGAAAACAAAAATCACAAGTGGGAAATGTGTACTATATACGAGAAAGTCACGCAATACTGGCCACACGGTGGATCCTGTGATCCACCATTTTTCTATAGGATACTAAATCTCACAGATTTATACATCGAAGTGGTGGCTCTACTTTCCTTTTTAGCCTCCATTTCTAAATCTATTAGCCTGAGACCCTGGTGGTCACACAAGCTTTGGCCACTTGTCGAAAGGTCCAGTTTACATCGCAGCTTTCAAACATTTTGCTTGGCATTCTTGGCACATCTGCTTTCCATTAGCCAGCTACTCAATGTTTATTATTCCACATGTTAACTATCATACACTCCTTGTGTGAAAAGTTCAGGTGAACAATAACCTATTTATCATCTTTGAGAGATCCAAATCTGTTCTCTCCACACAGAAAAGACACTTTCTGCAGTTGTGTACGTGGGCACTCAAAGCTTGAGCCCTTAACTAAATAATTTGGGATAGACAGGACCCTTCTGTGACCCAGTTATTCCTAAATTGTCTACTATGCTATGGCTTAATTTGATCTGTGCTGCACATACACAGTAGTTCAGAAAAGTAAACTGTGGGACTCCATAGGACTTGTTATTTGCATGAGATATGCCAGAAGCAGCATAGTTATCCAGCCTAATAATGTGAAAAACACTGAATTTGAGAATCCAGATAGCAAGAAGGTTGCTGTGTTGATGCCAGTGATTTTAAAAAACCAAACAACAAAAAACCAAATAAAACCCCAAACCCCTCAAGCCTCCCACCCTCTAGGACAAAATTTTTTGCAGGTATAATTCAATTTAAATCAGTGGAATTAAGGCAAGGAATTTGCAATCCCCAGAGTGATGTTCACTACAAATAATGTGAAGAGAGAAGCACGGTAGTTGTGGTAACACAGCAGGCTGTCTTGTTTATGAGTGACATTATTTGCACACCTCAGTGACTGGCCCTGGTATGAGAGAGGTTTTGGGAGGAATTTGGCAGTAACAACCCTGCCATCCCATAGACCAGCAAGAACATAAGACAAATTTGGAGGTCGATGTGACAGTTTCATGGTTCACCTGCTGATTTCTACTGAGTCACTTCTAGCATCACTCTGTTAAAACAAAGTTGCATGCTCCTAGCCCTCTCGCTCAGTTGATGAGGACTGACCAGGTGGCACTATGTTAGAAAAGGCTTGGGATATCTTCCAAAATGGAGACAGTGACTGTCATGCCTAAGCTGTGAGACTAGGGTTTTGGTAGAGGCTCCTCCATAAGAATTACATAGTCCAAGCTCAGCCTCATCTCCGATTTCATAGAAAAGCAGAACCTTTGGAAAAAATTAAGAGCACGTGATGCTTCCCCACCCTCCTTGTGGAGTGCTTACAGACCTGCATATCCCAGGTGAAAGCAAGCCATGCTTCTGTCCTCAGCAACATCACCAACAAAACCGGGACCAGCCTGGTTGGGCTGGTCACAGTGCACGTGAAATCAGGTGAGATGTTTAATCACCCTGCCTTCCCTGACACATGATAAATTAGTCCAGGGATCCCAGTGTGATACATTAAACAAACTATGCTCACAATTAGTTGACAGCAGCGGTGACATGAGATATAAGCAAAGTTTAATTGTCACCTTGTCAAAAGGGCATGAACTGAAGTTATTTTTATCTCCTCTTGTCCACTGCATTTATTTGATTCCCTAACTATAGTATGCCATTACTGTAGCCACCAAGGGCTTTCTGAAAACCATCAGGATCCTGCTGAAGGATGTCTATAACAATACATAAACTGACTTCTATTTTTAGTCAATATTAGAGCTTATCTAAAGTAAATGTTAATTCTGGCTTCCCTATAGTCAGCATCCCTCCCAGAAATACACACTCTTATTCTCAATCTAAAAATAAGCCGGTGACTTCATGCATTTGCCTCATGCCCAGTCTCCCCACACTATATAAAACAAGCAGTGGACCCATGCTGTCTAGCAGCTCACTGAAAGTCACCCTAACCTTCTGCCTGTTTAAAAACTTATTTCCAAGGAGGCACTGATGCACAAGCCCTGGAAAGGGTCAGCGAAGACAAATGAAATAAAGTGTTTAATGAAAAGTGTTTAATGAATAATTGCACATAACCAGCACAAAAAGAGGAGCTGAAGAGACCACCTATACAATGCAATGCTGGCTGTCGCCCAGCAGCTCTCTGGCCTGCTGTGCTCTCACCTAAAGGAAGCTGCTGGCTCTGCCAAAACTTCTGGCTTGCCCTGCAGGTTTATCTAGTGTCCACAGGCGCCCATCCAGAAGGTGCGAGGTCAAGTCTAGTTCTCCAAGCAGAAAGGCTGTCCTAATCCCTAAACTTTTTTTTAAAAAAAGGTTTCATACCACTACAAGTAACTCTGCCTATGCTTAAAAGCCTAAACATAGCAGGTCCTACGCATGGCCGTGCGCAGCACACTACAAAGCAACCACATGTCTCCTTGTAAGACGTTATTCATGCTGGCCATTGCCACCGGTGCATTCTCCCCTCTTCCTCTATTATTGTATTAAGCAAGTCACATTAAAAAACACATTAAAAACCTCTACAGATGTAGGTCAGATGAGCCCACAGATAAAGGCACACCTCGATTCCCAGGGACTGGCATGGCAGTTTTCTATTTATTCACTGGTTGAACAAGGCGAGTGCTGTAAAACCAGCACAACTTCCATAGTGTTTCTAGGTAGCATGGGGATATCCTTGTCTCGGTGAAAACTACAGGCAAGCTGGATCTCTCCTGCTCACCTGTATTTATATAACATTTCTATTGGTCCATCCTAGAATCCATGGCAGAACCCGCATAAAATACACAGAAACTGTGCTTCACCTCAAAGAGTTTAATACCCTGAGAGTCATCACGGCCTGAATGTGCTGCCTGAAGCTGAGGGGGTTAAAAAAAAATCCACACTTAACTAAGCTAGACACCTCCCATACTGAATTTGTGGTTGGATCAGATTTTAATTCAGTGAGTAACAGCACTGGAATCTCAGGGTTGAAGCGTGCCATGCTTTAAATAACATGCAGATAACACTCACCATGGCTGTAGGGCTTTAAGGTGAGGACAGTTTCTTTCTATGTGGAAACACTTTTCAGGGAAGTCAAAGCTAGAATTCAGCGTGGGAAAGCAAAACATTCGCTCTCTGAAGATAGCTCAGCCTACTTGTTATTTTCATTACTGTAAAGGAAGACCCTAGTCTTTCACCTTATCCTCCNTTATTTAATCACCATTCTAAAAGGGCCACGCAACTCCGGTCCTAGCGTAGGCTATGAGGGCAAATAATCTCCATTATTTTCAAGGCATACTACTCTCTATATTCTAAGCCCTAGACAGCCATCACAACAACATACACCAATAAGAATTGTTGGATTGGCTGTGTCTTCTTTTTGTATAGTTTGCAATTTAGCTGTTTCAAGCTTATAAACCATCTCCAGTGCGCTTTTCCACCTGTAGGCACAGAGAAGTACTGCTCAATTTGTTAAGGGATAAAGGAAAGTCTACTATTTTCAATCCCGCAGTTCATTTCCAGCATAATTTGTTGCATCAGCAAGGATGATAATTTGGTAGTATCCATAAAGATATATAGATGTGTAAGTGAACCAAAATATCCAGTTACATTAACACAGGACATTCCATTCCAGCAGTTCTCATGTGTTGGGCCACAAAATCTCACGGGCAGTGGGGAGGTCTACTTCTAGACAGTTTGTGCCTGCTCATGGTCGATTGCTTCTACCCCCTCCACAACGGCTGATCGGCTGCGAGAACAGCTGGAGTATTGGTCAGAGACATGGCAAACATGGTAAACTCAAAACTTGTACACAAAATCAGTAATATATTTAATACTTCTCATCTGATCTGCCATGATGAATCTTACATCTCAAATAACTTCACTCTGCACCTACTTCTCTCCTCCTCATTCAGATACTCATTCTCTTAGATACTCATTCTCTTGCAGCTGCTTCTCCAGAGCTTGTGGCTTGAGTGAGAAAGACTGGCAAGACTCAGCAGCAGCAGCTTACAGTTAAGGAACCACAGAGCATATGTCACGTTGGCCGCACAGAGAGATGCCTGTTCTAAATTTGTACATACTGTTTGTTTGATCATTTTGATTCATTTGCAAAAGATATACTACTGCCTCGTCCAAGTTAGAAAACTTTTAAGTGCTTCCCTTAGTTCAATAAAACTGGACGATGCATAATGCCACTAAATGCGACTGCTATTTTTCTTGCAGACATCAGCACTCTAACAAGTAGGAATCATAGATCTAAATAAGAAGGCTAAATGCTTTCTTGAACCACTAAAGTTTCCAAAATATAAACAGTGGCAAAGATTACAGCATACACTCTGCTATTTATCCCTTTTCCTTTCAGCGAAGTTGAATGCTTACAGAAATGCTGGAGATTCAAGCCGTCCAGCCACAAAGAGAGACTGGTACAGCTCAGCAGGCAAAGGCATCTCTGCCACAGGCATGCTGACCTGCTTTGGCATCAGCCCCCTGGGTGCCCTCCAGACCCTGACCCTGGTCAGTCCGCAGGGGCACACAGGCCTTGGTCTCCGTTTGGAAAAGCCACCTGCCAAATCAAAGTGGCTTTGGTTACAGCAACATGCCTAATTAGAAAACAACTACCTCATTCATTTGCCCAATGGCCACCAGCTGATGACATGCCCTGGGCTGCTCTAGAAGCTGCAACCAATAGGAGCAAGTCATGTGTCGCAGCAGATGTCTGCACCACACTTAATTCCATCATCATCCATTGCTGTACCATGATGTGCTAGCACAGCTGTAAGATAACATGTAATTACCATGGGCTTAATTACCGCTTCTCTGAAATGTCACATGGTATTAAGTGGCAACTGTAGGAAATAATAGCTGTCACTGTTCTACAATGAAAGAAATCTCTAGAGATGTGCTTACTTTGAGTCAACGTGCCTTTAAAATTGCTCTAATACATACAGGACACTAACTCAATGTTAACAGAGGAAGACTAGAATCAGTGTAAATGAGAGCCTGCAAGAGAAGAGAAAATCAAAGGCAGCAACTCCTAGATCATAAGCGCAATGTAGAATAACATGCAACTTACTGCTTACTTCTGTTCTGGCATCTCTAATTTGCAACATTATGAATACACAGAACCAAAGAGAGTTTCAAAATCCCATGCTAGCAATGCTTTTGAGGACCAGGGTCTAGGAACAGCCACGAGGATTCATATACAGCTGGCTCTGGATATCCCACACATAGGGGAGAGGCTGCCAGTTTCTGCTCATCTTGGTTTCCATAATGAATCAGTAATGGCATTGTGAAAGAGCTGTCTTTTCTTGAAAAAGCAAATGAAAAATGTTTCTCAATTTATCAAACTCCGTAGAGGAAAAAAAAAAAAATTCTGTAGCACATATGGATGGACAATAAGATTGTATGCAAGAAGTATGAACTACAAAGTGAAATCAGTCTTCTCAGTATTCATCCTAGTTTTCAGAGAGTTTGGAATCCTCATTTTAGAGGAGAACCAGATACCACATACTATGTAGGAAAGAAAATAAATTTTAGTATAGCTCACAAAGAAGGACTATAAATGGCAGAACTGGAAGTTGGATGGATTTATATGTAATGTTTTATAAGAAGTTTGAAACAGTATGTTGCCAACAAATATCAGCCTAGGCACTGAAATGATACAGGAATAAAAAACCTGGTATTTTTCATCTAAATTAACAATGGTTTATCCTTAGGACACTAGAGAACACTTGATAAACATTTTAAGTCTTTTCTTTATAAATAGATCTACACATTTTTTTTCTATGCACATGTGTATGGGTCCATAAAATTATAAATACGATGCATATTGCATGGAAAACTGGGGGAAAGTTCAACATAAGACAATCCAAATACATTCTCTTGCAGCAGCATCTTTTAACAATCCAGTCTGAACAAGCTTGGGATCCTCTAACCTTTGCTAAAAAGGCAGCCAAAACTTTGACACAGTTTTTGGCTTTTAGCTACGTGTGTCTAAACAAGGATATTTTATAATCACAAGTATTTGTGGCCTGGAGTATATTAGTTTAGAGTGACATTGGCACTACTAACTGTATTTTATAACACTCCAACAACAAAAAAACACTACTCGAAGTGAAGCTCTCATTTTCATGCTTTCCCCCTAACTCATTTCCTTTATTTAAACTCTAAAGCAATGCTTTATTTACACATTCTCTATTAATAAAAAAAATCTAAAAGTAGTTAAAACTTCAGACTTCAGTCTGACAAAAGTCTTGTACTTAACACACTTTCCCATTATGTTACGGAATAGTTATGTGATTGCTTATCATTTAACTTTTCCAAAATGTGAATTTGGGGAGTGGTTATCTGATTTCAGTTTAAAAAAAAGAACCAAGGATAACTCTATAATCTCCTTTGCATTCTTTAATTAGGTCACTTAAGGGGAAAAAAAAA
>WAAD01036251.1:108454-123459 GCA_013389945.1 Fregata magnificens | reverse complement strand
CAATCAAAGCACTTGCAGCCTGCAAAAAACCTCACTGTATGTTCTAGCCAAAACTTAATACCAAGGACCTTTAATACGAAGGACTGAAACTTGTTGGATGAATACAAGGTAGTTTTATTTAGTATCAGAAGTTGTGAGTATCTGTTTTAGGAAGACCAGGTTTCAAGTATCAAAAAGCTGAAGGGACTGCAAAATAAGGTCCATCTCTCTAACCTCTCTTTTGACCAACAGAGAACTCAAAATGTTTCCTAAATATTACTCCAGCTTGCCAAAACAAAACAAAAAAAAAACCGCTCCAGCTTTCTACTTGAAGATCAGAGGAAGAGAGCATTAAGAGAAAAATCATGTTTGGGATGCACGATACTTACTGAAGCTGCAGTATTATCAGCATTTATATCATTCTAGAGGTATTTTAAATATTTAAGATTGCAAGACGCTCTCAAACCTGCTAAGTGTACAGGAAAATGTTCAAGTATTTAACACTTTCCTCAGATTTGATACTTCAACCAGATGAAATCTAGAAATTTTTAAAAAATTTGTTTCAATGGATCAACAGGACTTTAATGTAACTGCTTCAACTGAAATGTAAAAATGTTAAAATTTTTATTTTACTCTGTTTCTGCAAGTGCTAAATAAATATGTATGCAAGGCCAGTGGCAGAAACAGAATGCAGTTGTTCCTCTCACTTTAATTCCTGAATATTTTACTAAGCTGAGCCACAAAGAGAGGGATCACAGTGTTGACTCCAGAAACAATGTAGAGAAAACTATTACTGCCATTTTCATCTTAATAAAAAATAGCTCCAATAAATAAAATAGTAACAGTAATACCAAAGAAATGTTTATGCTCATCTACTCTTCTTCTTTTTTGGGTCTGCTTCTCAAATCCAAATTCACCTTTCTGGTAAACAGATTGGCTGGTAAATACCAAGCAACTGTCACATAATAAGAAGTGGATTGAAACTGGGAAAAAACCAACCAAACAAAACCAAAGTGTTTAAGACTCTTATTTTTGACCTGTTCTGATCCAGAGTGAGCGTGATACATTTTCATGGTTTTTCAGTACAAAAATAAAGCAGGCTCTTAAAAAATAAATCCCAAAACCCAAACAAAAACCCAATCTTGTTAGGATACTCACTTAAGATAAAAATGTACATATCCCACTTGAAACACACATATCCCAGATAATTGAGTTAATCAGGTTTCTATCCTACAAGCAAAACGGCTTTTGTTTTTACCAAAATTTTTATCCCAGGGCTGAAAAATCTCTCTTGACATATTTTTCATGAAAACTGGTATGACTCCACAGAAAGTTCAGAATTTAAGAAACATGAATTTTCTTTCAGATTACTTTTTTGATTAGAAAATTCATCTGCAGAATAGTAGTGATGCCTGAATTTGCTTTGTTCTGTTGTACCCATAGCTATCAGAAATACGGCTTAAGCAATGATGAGAAATACTAGTTAAGAGAATATGTTTGCTTTTTTTCCTCACTTTTGCTATAAACTCAAACCTATAGCTGGAATTTGACATTCCACTGAAGAAGAGGGAAGGAGGAAGAAAAGGCATTTTCTTGAATGCAGACACAGGGAAAAAGAAACCTTAAAAGAAAGTTTCTAATTCCTTATTCTTGCACCCTGATCTCTTGCATAAACTTGGTTTACTTCTGTAACTTACCAATGGTCGAGCATCTTCTCGTTCTAGTATCTTCTGAGTCTGATCTGCTGGGAACTTCAGCACTGTTGTTATAACCTTGGCCATTGTCTAAAAAGAAATCGGTCATCTGTAAGTAATTTCATATGCACTTAAAATGCTTTGTAGTATTTTAAAATACATTTCATTTAAGAATACTGGATGCTATTTTTAGTAGTATCAGTGGAAAACATAGTGAAACGAGTAAGATATAATCACTTGTTTCATATCATATATGCATGACACTATATTAATTATATGAAAACCATGAAGAATCTTCATTTCACATTGTCACAAACTGCAGCTACTGTAATAGGATGTAACTGTGGTATCTATGCTCAAATACTTGAAGTCCATTATTAAGACAGTGTACTGTTACATATACTGCTCCTACCACATTTGGTCTTAACATGACCTTTCTGAAAAGCACATTTCTGGCGCATGACACCTGAGACAGTGCTCATGGATTCAACTATATTCACATCATCCAAATATTTTGTAAAGAAATGAAACACTCAGAAAGCAGATCCAAATGTCAGATGTGGAACTCTAGTTGTGTAAATATTTTTAGTGGGTATACAGTAACCCCATATTTAAATAGCAAATCATTTTGACATCCTCAGACGGAAAGGTGTAAGAATATCAAAGCTTTGTGCAAAATAGGCAATGATTATTTCCATCTTGTAAACAGAGGAGTGGGAATAAAAAACTCCGAAAGGCACAAAACAAGGCTCAGGTGACTTTTACAAGAAAGGTCAAAGTAAGAGCTGCAGTGCAGCTCAAACAGAAGGTGATTGCTACAAAAGCAGTAACTGCTGCTCTTAAAGAATGTGGATGAGATAAGATTGCTGCTCTGAATGTCTACTGTTTATTACCAGTCTCACGTGTGGAATGAAGAGGGAGGCTGTAGCAACAAAGCAGTTGCAGGACAAAAATGACTGCAGCTAAAAGTGAGAGGAAAAGCCCTAATTTGCAACAATTGTTTCAGTATATAACTTAACTAGCGATAAAAATGAAAAGAAAGCAAAATAAACCAAGCCCTGTTGAACTCTTTCAGCTCAAAAAGCTTAATTTTAACGTATTAATAGTTTCCATAATTAAGAAGTAAGTGCCTCTACTGCAGTTCCCAGATACACAAAGGAACGTGGTCAGTGCCACAAACAAACGTAACACTTTTCTAATTTCTTTTGCCAAAATCCTCATCACAATTACTTAGGACTAAGAGATTAGAAAGCATTGAGGTTACAATCTATTCAAATCCTTGTAACAGAGCTATCAAGAAAGCTCTCTCCTAAGCTTTTTCTACAGGACACAATGGCATGCAAATATTAAAGAAAAATCTACAAACATTGCATATACTCCATGAAAGCACAGATACTTATGTGCCAACTTAAATAGGGGCTATCTAAAACCTTTTTTCCTGAAAACATCTATTTTGTAATTTATCACTAGCAATGACTTGAAATCACCTCCAAGTTTCTGAGGCCATTAGGAAGATTTTTGAAGCAGAATTATTCAACGTTATTCACAGTTGCACAGTTATGAAACAAAGTTACATGGATTATAGAACTTAGGATAGTATGTTTAATATAGGCATACCCTATCGCTCCAACAGTATATTCTACTATAAAAAAACCCTAATAACTCTTTAAGTGTGTGAGTAACATATGTTTCTGTGTGTGCATCTCTATACCTACCTATAGAAAGGCCCTGAGCTTTCCCAAACATAATAGCTAGTTCTGCTATAAGAGATGACAGTTTGCATTCCCATTTCTTTCTATGAGGCTGACATATTCAGGTATGTCATCTCTGAAAATAATGCTTTTACAGTTCTACCAATCAGTGCCCTCTCTAATTAAAGAGCTGCTGGTCAAAGGCAAAACCTTCAAAATCAAAGTTTTACAGAAATACCCCTTGTTTTTCTGCAATGCACAAGAGCATGTTGAGATGCCAGAAAAATATCTGCAGAAATTTACTATCTCTGACACATGTGTCTTCCATTACATTCTTCCATGTACCTAGTCACTATCAACACAAACATTTATTACAGACATGGAACCCTTGGACTGATTTTCTGGCCTCAGAACAGGCTCCAAACAGCATAATGAAGTTACAAGTAGAGCATCTAGGATTTCTGCAAGACTTAAGATTTAGTCTGCAGTACAGCTGGACAGTGCAACTGTTGACGTGTCTGTAGAAAATATTGTTTTCTTTGACCTAATGGTTTATGCCATGTATTTCCAGGTTCAGATATTCTGAACAAGGTGCATGCTTAGAAAAAGCTGGCCATCTCATTTCATATACCCTGCCAAGGATGAGGCAAAAAATAAAGTTGGACTGGAGAGCAAGACAGTAAAATCCACCAGCAAAGACATGTGCTGTTTACAAAGAATATGATAGGTTACAGGTTACATGTTATGACCATAATTCCTGACTCTTAGATACTGAGCCACTATGAATCCTCAACATTTCTCTTATGTCTCCAGCACTGTAACACAACAGACGCATTCATTAATGTCTCTACTTAATACGATTCCAGGATCGTTTACCAGGCTGCGTAAATGGCAATCCATCCTAGATGGTTTGCACAGATTCTCTTGAACTCCTTTCAATAAACAGGAAATCATGTCTATAGAGATCACCACACCACCAAACATGGCATACATATTTGCACTATAAAAGGAGACCCTGCACAGAGAAAGGCCACCAGAGTGATCTTACAAGAGAAAATTAGAAAAAATTGCCTCATCTGGTCCAGGAAAACAAAATCTGAGAGAAAGGTAAGTCTGTACCAAGGAAGAAAATCTCAATACAGATCTTTTAACTCTAGGACTGTGTTGGGGAAAAAAAGCACATGTTAATACTTTACTAACACACTTAGACTGTGTATTAAAAGATTTTATCAATCACATTGCCATTGCTCATGGTTTTCCAGTCAGCGTAGCAGGATGAAACCAGTTTTAAAGACACAGTTCAGATACAATTCCTGTGAGAGCAGACACTAAGCTCAGTGTCTTCCAGCAACACATCTAATGGTTGAAAGAAAACCAGCAGATGAAATCAGCTTGAAAGTACTTTTTGAAGCAAAAGTGAAGAGACAAAACTATCTGCATATTTAAATTAGTAAAAATGCTAGCCTTCATTCCATTTTAATTAGTAAATGCCATTACAGCTACAACCTTGATCAGCTAATAATAGAGGACTAGACAATACCAGAAATTCTTCCCTTCTTGCAATACATCAGAATATTTACCCTCAATCAAAAATTGCTAAGAGGTAATCAAATTAGTATGAACACACAATAGAGAGGAATACAATCACATTCAATTTGAAGAACTCTGTCATTCTCCCTTACCTATCTACATCTAACTTCCCAAAACTAAAAATTGTAGTGCTTTTAAAATTATTTCTGCTGGTTGTTTGTTTAAATATACTTCCCCTTTCAATCACATTGACTTTCAAACAATGCCTTCTCAAGTTATTGTAGGAACCAGATGTCTATCTCTTCTGATTTCTTTTTTCTCTTCCCAATGTTCATCTTTTTATTTAGGAGCCAGTGTGCAGGCAATGTTGTAGTGGCATCTTCTGGTTAAATACAATGTAACCTCCAGGGCAAATAAATACATATATATGTCTACAAATGCATATATACATATAAATGCATACATACATAAATTTATGACGTGTATTTATTCATATCGCTTTTAATCAAAGCAACTGAAAGACAGAAGAGAGACCTGAAGTCAATTTACTTCAGCACTGATTGTTGTTTGTTGCTGTTACTGAAGAAATCAACTGCACATTGTAGTACATCACTGTTAAAAAGGAAAAAACCCTCACAACTTTATAATCCAAAGTTCTGAGGCACGTATAGTAATGTTTTGAAGATCAGTACGAAACAGCCTTAATGAGTGAAGAGTTTTCAAATTACATTTTCTTGAATGCAAATTTGCTGCGTGCATCAACTATCTGCAAGTCACCTGCAGCTGTCTCAAGACTTGCTTGAAGCTGAAACATTGCTACATGTTTTTTAGCGTTTTCGCTTGTCTAAGTTCCTCAAAATTCAAAATCATAAAATCCAGTAATGTACATATTTTTCTTTAATGATTTCACTTGTTTGTTATTAAAGTAGGAGAGCCGTCCAATAAGCCACAGGCTTGTGAACAGAAGGTAACTAGTGATTCTGGGTTTTTTGGATCAGGGATTTGTATTTTTAATAAAAAAGGAATTAATATCAAAGTGAAAAATGGGATAAGAAGAGAGAGAAAGAGGAATCCCATAAGGACAAGATGCCCTGCACAGACCAAGTTTTATTCTGTACAGAGCACAATGAGAACAAAGCTAATTAACATAGAAATCTACATAAAACCTCCTTGCTTAATAGTAGTCCAAGTTGAAAGCAGGGCAACAAAGAATGGAAGAACTCCAGAGAGGAGAAAAAAAAAAACAAATAGAAAAAAAATCCATCCACATAGCATTTATCATCCAAGAAAAATGTTTGTGTTATGCCATACCTCTTTTGAACCTGGTCAATCTTTAAGCATCAGTATTGTTACAAGCCAGTAAAATTCCAACTTAGGAATGATTTCACAAGCTTGCAGCATGCAACAAGCCACCTACTGTGCAGTTTTTCACTAATTTTAAGAGTAAATTAGGTATACAGATTTGGGAGCCGTATAAAACATCTTCAAGCAACAATTAAAAAGATATTTCACCATCTTCAGAGCTACTAGTAAACTATTATTTAATCCATTACTTACCATGTTTGTGTCAAGATGACATCAAAAGAGCACTTTTGCTAATATCATGCATACCAGCTTTCACAGTACATTAAGATTGACCGACAACAGGACTTTTGCTAGTAAAACCATACCTACATATGAAGGTTTTTGTCTTCATAGGTACACTGGTGAGAGATCTGACAACCCCCTTCCCCCACCAGTCATCTTGGCATGCTGACAAAGTTTTTAAGGTATGAATCATGCCTCTTTGGAAAAAAAAAAACCAACATGAAAGCCTATCAAATCCTGTGTCAGTAATAAACAGCATGTAATGGATCACAAACACATGGTACTTCAAATCTATACAGCAAGGATGTTAAACTGTATTCTAACCTGAATCACATGTCACCATATACAACTTTCCATACCTTTGTCTCACGACCCATCATATATTCAAAGAGCACTTTCCTCAAGTATTCAAACTCAGTAGGCTCCCCAAAGAGGGAAACGTCAGTATGGTGAAGGTTTCCATCTGTGTAAACAAAAATAAGAGAATATTTGTACCGAGAGTCAGTCATATGAATCTAAGTTTCACCAATGGCATGAAACTGAACAAGAACAAATGCTGGATTCTGCACCTGGGATGGAGTAACAGCAGATGCAGAAAGGGGCCTGGGGGTGCTGGCTGACAGGAGGCTCAAGAGGAGTCAGCAGCGTGCCCTGGCACCCAAGAGGGCAAATCGCATCCTAGGGTGCATCAAACACAGCATAACCAGCCGGTCAAAAGAAGTGATTATCCCGCTGTATTTAGTGCTGCTCTGGCCTCATCTTGAGTATTGTGTGCAGTTCTGGGCCCCACCATCTCAAAAGGATGGTAAGATACTTGAATGTGTCCCGAGGAGGGCACCAAAGCCAGTGAAGGGGCTGGAAGGCACGTCCTCTGAGGAGAAGTTGAGGGCTCTGGGTTTGCCTAGTTTGGAGAGAAGGAGGCTGAGGGGTGACCTCCTTGCTCTCTGCAGCTTCTTGAGGAGGGGAAGTGGAGAGGGAGGTACTGATCTCTTCTCCCTGGTCCCCAGTGCCAGGAGGTGTGGGAATGGCTCCAAGCTGCATCCCTCAGGGGAGGTTCGGACTTGACATGAGGCAACATTTCATTACCGAGAGGGTGGTCGAAGCCTGGAAGAGGCTTCCTGGAGAGGTGGTCGATGCCCCATGCCTGTCAGTGTTTAAGAGGCATTTGGGCAATGCCCTTCATCCCATGCTTGAACTTTTGGTCAGCCCTGAAGTGGTCAAGCAGTTGGACTAGATGATCGTTGTAGGGCCCTTCCAGCTGGACTATGCCATTCTATGCTATGCTTCTTCCTACCTCTTCCTTTCCCTAGCAGTACATGCGAAGGAAACATCTGATGCCATTTCTTCCCAGCCCTGAACTAGCAGAAGGCATTGAATACCCATAACCATGTCCCGGCCTAGGCACTGGCTCTGCCACATTGTGGGAAGGAGGCATGCACCTTCTGATGGGGCTGAGAGCTCTGGATTGTCCCGAGATAACTGGACCATCTGCACAAATTTGCAAAAAGCAAGTGTGAAGTGGGGTTTTGGAAAATCTTCTGTCTTCATCCAGTTTAGCTGGGTTTCCACAGGGTGGCAAAACCCCACATCTCTGACCCCAGCGAGGCTCAAAGATCAAGCCCTCAGTCTGAAGCAGGACGTGCTCCTGAACTAAACGGTTGCAAATTTTTTTGAGGTGAGCAATACCTGTTCATTTCCCCAGGGATTTTTTTTTTTTTGCTCCTTGTACTCAGTTTTAGAAATGCCTGATCTGTTCCCTGTGGAAAAACATGCTACAACACAAGAACCTGAGAACAACAGTACTCCATCAGAGAGACGGTCCCTGTGGCCCAATACTCTTGTCTCCAAAGTGGCCAACCATCAATGTCTAAAGGAGAGCATATGAGCAGTGCAAGTCTACTTCTGGCAGGGTCCTGGGGGTGCTCATAGGCCTCAATGGCTGGGACTGGCCTCACGTGGGACCCACACCATCTCTTGCCAAGGGCCCAGGGGACGTGTCTCAGCTCAGCCTGGGGCCTTCAGTCCCTGCCTGAGCAACGTTGTAGGTGTGCCCGTCTCTGCCCCTGTCTCCTGGATGGGCCTGGGACCTGCACTGCAGAGAGCTGCTCCCCTGGATGGAGCCCTCAGGCCTAGGTCATGGCTTGTCATCCATAACTCTAGCCATAACATAGCATAACTATTCTATTCTGTCCCCTGCGCTCACCATGAGTCAAGTAACGATGAGACTGCGATTTGCCTGAAATGTCAGGGGTTTTTCAGCTCCAGAAACACTTTCAAGGACACATGTAACAAAGGTTACAAGTGGAAACAGGATTTTATTTTATTTTATTTATTACTGTGTCAGAGCAGGAGATCTTGCAAAGGAACTCTAATCACGGGAAGAATAAATGTCCAGACATGTACCACAAGAAAGATCTGTAAAATCTAATATTTGTATTAAGAATTTTAAAGAGTCATAAAATTTATATTTAATTAGCCAAGACAAATGGATAATTCCTTCCCACCCACTTTTGAGTGCCACTGCCTATACCACTCCCCCTGGGGATACAGAAAGGTTAAGAACTCTGACATAGAGCTCTTTTAACTCTATGACAGAAAAACAAACATCAAACAAAATGCTGTGTGATTTGCTCATCTGAAATCACACACCAGCTCTATTATAACACACAAAACAAGAATAAGATGTCATAAAAATATTATACAAGTGTTTTAAAGAGACTGATATTTTAATAAATTGTCTAAACCAAAGCATATCTTACAAGACAACTAAAAACTTATTCCTGATGAAAACTGTGTACTTACCTCTGTACGGTGTTCCAACTGATGTGACGTACACATTCTTCTCATAATTTTTCAGCCGGTCTTCCAGTACATGAATCTAAATAGAGAACAATCAAAATGATAAGTGGCGTTCACAAGAAGCTAAAATAAACATAACTGAAACAGTTTTGCTTTTTAAGGAAGGAAAACATTAAAACCTGTGTTATTAAAAACTGTCCCTAAACTACTTAAGGAAATGTGTGTACATGTGTATATAGACATAAGAATATCTATAGCAAATGATATGCATATATATATTCATATACATATATACACATGTCTATTTATACACATAAGCATACATAAAAAAAGGTGACAAAAATTGTACTTAACATCAAAAAAGGTTTAGTTTAGAAAAAGAAAAGATCCATAATTTCATGAAGTGCATTGTTCTGGTTTTTACTGTCCAAATGTTTTGCTAGCCTGTGTCACAAGCATGTGCTATTTTCATTCTCAGGGGACAGAGGAGTACTTTGAAAAGTGCACAGATCTGAGAGCAAGTATGAGTCAAAACTATTTTACATGTATATTATTTCTATAGTACCTGCATGGAGACGTGCTTCCTCACCAGTTGAAAAGAGCAAACCTTTTAACACTGCAAACACAAAGTATCAAACAAGAATACCTTTTACTTCTTCAAACAGCACCCTTACCTGCTCTTTGAACTCCTGCTCTTTCAGTTTTGAATCATTGACTAGTGTTGTCTTCTGTGCAAGCTGTGCCTGAAAGAACAGCCACATATGGAAATCATCAAGAAACTGCTAAAGATCTATCATAGGTACCTTTTCAGTAAACCCCTTTCTCCTTTTAGCACACACAAACTTATAAGCAGTATTTCTGCTTTCACACTGCTGTGAAACAGAATTATCTAGACAGCAAAAATCAATAAAATTTAAGACTTACCTGAAGTTCTGTTATAGTGACCTAGAAAAACAACAACAACAAAAAATTAGATTAAAATGTATGAAAAATACTGAGTATATCAAGCACTGGACACGGGCAAAAAAAAAAAGAAAGAAATATCAATCACCTAGTTCTGCTACAGTGTATTAATTGAGGATGATAAAAATTGAAATGACCAAATTACACATATACTTATAAAAATAAGTAGTCCCATAAATAGAATTTAACTTATTTGTATTGACAGTACATAAAGCTTATATTTAAATTCTCTCATTTGATTCTGTAAGACAATTATCATAAACATAACTTCAAGAACCTGTATTTCCAAATCTTTACAAAATGCGTATTGGAGATGAATGATAATTGAATGAGTATGAAGCACATGTCAGAAAACCCTAACTACTATTAATACTATTCACAATATTGTATTTTTTTCCTTAACTCTCCAAGTTGCATTTGGAAATGTGAACATTTATCTGAAAATAGCTTCAGCTTAAGAGCTTCATGAGTTCTACATCTTGCAAAGATAGCAATGTTTATGAAGTACAGAAACAATTCAAAGCTAAAATTTCTACGTTTCAGTGTTCCAACTCTAAGGAAATTATGCTTTAGTAGTCATGAGTATAACTCAAGGTTGTAAAATCATCCTAACATCAAATAATTTCTGTGTGAATTTTCTTTCTTTTTTTCTTTTTTTTTTTCTTTTTTTTTTTTTTTTTTTTTTTTTTTTTTTCAGGTAACCTAAACCTTAACACAGAAGTGGTGCATACTATTTGTTTCTTCCCAAGCCTCTTTGGAATTGTTTTGAAAAGGAAAGCTATTCCCCATCTCTGTAGGTTCATAAAACTTGTGGGTTACTCCACAAACACAATATAAGGGAAAATCATTCCTCTAATGGATCTCAAACCTGTGAGTGCAATTCTTGCTTCTGAAGAGCTCAATCATCTGACCAGACGTTTATTTTCTCATGACAAGAGGCAGTTTCTGATATTTTTACATCCCAACACTAACGCTTAAGGATGTCAGTATTTGCCAACTGTTTATCACAGTCAGACAAATATTGTTCAAATGTATAGTTACGCTTCATGTCAAAGTGGATACGTCATGTGTGATGTTTGGCCTAGGCTGACAGCAAGCAGCACAAGAGGTTCTATAAGACAAACTTCTGTGATTTGGGAGACTCCAGCTTTAGACAACAAATGTATCAATTCCCCACAAAAAGTTGTTTCCAGTCAACAGAGGACTTCTGAGCTGTTTTACTACTAGTGCTGAAGGAAGAAAATCCAAAAGAGAAAAATGTTACAAAGCAACAACATAAAAAAGAAATAAGATCAGACAAAAGATACCACAGCAAATATAAGATGACAGAATTCATTTGAATGCACATGTAAAATCCAGATGTGGATTTATACACTTCCGCTCAGGTATGTGGACAAGGTCCACAGGCCCCATCCAATTTTCTCATCTAGTTCCGTAATGTTGCACATATATGCTAATGTATCAGTTGCAAATATATACTATTTTACCAGGTAATAGCAAAATTAGTTTCCTACAGACATTATCGAGGACAGGCAATGGACAAATTAAGACAGGTAAGAATTAAGAAGAAGAATAACAACTCCTAATTTTTAAGGAGGAAAAAAGAAAACTATCTCCTGACCCCAGAACAGACTGTGTCAAAGAGTGAGAATCCAATCCTGAAATACCGATAAAACAAGAAGTGGAAGCCCACTTACTCACAGCACTCTAAATATTTGAGCTTTGACTGGACCAGAAGATGTACCAGGAGCTATCTCCACATTCAATAGCATGATCTGACTATTAGAATAGTTATGTTGCTTTGAGATGAAGTCACCATTGCAAATAGTATGAAATATGAAACTGACATTCAGTTAAATCAAAGCTATGCAAAAGAAAGCTTGTGAACAATTTGCTAAATCTGGATTTAGTTGGAATTCTCAAAATTACTCAAGAAAGCCTGATGCCTGTATGCCAGCAAAATCATGGATATTTAACTGCCTTACACTCACCAAAAAATCCCCTTCTTATTCTGCAAGGACTTGGAACCTGGATGCTTTAACTGTACTTAAGTACAGGCACTACCACACAACCTCGTTTTCCTCCCCTCGAAAATAAGACACCATTTATCCTTTAAAACAAAGCTATTTACCAGCAATGGAGTTCTCTCAACTGGTTTATACCTGCCACAGATAGAACAACTCCTTTGAGTTTCCCTAGAGTCTGCCATGGAAACTCCAAGGAGTGGAGAACTGTGGACAAGATTCCAAAGACAGGCAAAATCAGCTGTTTATTTTGTTTATTGCAAGGAGATTCATCTTTACTTAGAGATGTAATATTTGCAATATTCAAATATTTTATAGCTCTATGCTACCATTCCAAATCCGTGTGATGCATTTCTGGGAAGAATTGAGAAATACGTGAAATACCATTGCTGATATGTAGATTTGATATAACATTCATGTCCTATCAGTGAATATGTAATCCCAAAGATGCATGTATAATAGGATGTTAAATGACTGCCTGTATTTATAGCAGACTTCTATAACAAAGTAGTGAAACAGTTAACGAAGAAGTCCTAAGGTAAAGTACTCTTCATGCTTTTCAGAACCATGTTTTAGGGTTGAGGAGTCTCTTAGAGAATCTTCCTCCAGATAATAAGATTATGCAAGATTATCATCAGTGGGTGGACAAGGGCTGATTAAGAATACAAGGCAGTCTGATAAAAATATTTATGCTTTTCCTGTTATGAAAACAACACTCCTGTCATGGAATAGTTAATAAAAGTAATATAAAGGATGTTGCAAGCAAGTGCAGGGCAGAAGGGACAAACCTTAGCACAGTGACGTAATTTGTACTGTGAGTTTGTAATGTCAAATAAAGATATTTAGTATCCCCATTGCTGCCTGTTGTCAAAATGAAAAATTTTAAAAATAAGGTTGATATGAATTCTCATCAATGACTCAACACCTCATATACTTTTCCTCTTCTCAGTGTAATAATAACCAGTAATATTTTCATCAAAGAATTCCTCAAACTAAAATGTGGTCTTAGAAGGACAAAAGCATGCACTCAGTCTTCTTTCAACGAAGACCCCTTTGTCTGTAATTGATATATTCAAGTCACTATTTCAGAGCCCTTTGGAATTTGAATTTAAAAAAAAAAAAATCACACTAAAAATGATCCAAAGTAATTTCCTTTCCTTCTAAAGGGCTTCCAGTAAAATCAACATAAAAAACACATGCAGAGGGCAAAAACCCCCACCTTAATAATCACAACACAACCGGACTTTTTAACATACCATTAAAAGAGGTAGTATCAAATACTGCAGATTCTAGAGAGGTTCACTTTTGAAGAATTTAACATCTAAAAGAATAGAAACTGTATGGGAAAGTGAAGGCCAGCTATAGAAATAAAATCCCATTAAGAGCAAACTACAGAATTTTATGAAGACTAAGCATTTCACACCTAAAGATATAAAAATAAACTTTAGTGTCAGCTCACTTTTTCACTCTTCCAACATTCCTCTTCTGCCATCCTTTTTTTGTATTCCTTTTGCAAGTCTTCTAGTTGTGCTTGCAACTCATGAACTTTTGCTGTCATCTCTTCTTCACGAGCCTTCAAAATACAGGAAAAAAAATTACTTATTACAACTAATCATCTAACCACCCAAAACCTTAACTACAGTGGACAGAAAGCAATCAACAGAAGAGTCATGCTATACACAGAAAGAATGTGCTTGAAATTCAGTGTAACGGCTAGTTACACTACAGGACTACAGAAAAGAGCAAGAAACAAACATATGAGCTTAACAAGATTTTTCAGGCCTTCAACAATTAAGATTACATAGTTAGGTTTACAGTTAGTTTTCTGAAAACTAAAAACTGAAAAACTAAAAACAAAAAAAAGCTATTTCTATCAGGCACTAAAACAGCGTTTAAGTATAATCCAGTATTACTGGAGAGATTGAGCTTGCTTATATGACCTTCACGAAAGGGACACATGATGATACAGAGTTGCTTCCTATACTCTGGAAGTGACAAGGATTAAATCCTTTCCTCACTCACTCTCACCAAGATGTTCCTAACGCAGTTTTAAGCACATTTTCAGAAAGAACGACTTCCCATTCATAAGGGTTTGGAGGACACGGTGCAGCATGGAGGAAAGCAGCAGTGGCAAGAATGGTAGGGAGGAAATGAACTTTTCCTGTATGTTTTATGACAGTGTGAAGAGTACCTTTATAGGAGAAAAATATGATGACCTAAATCCTAGCAAGTTAATCCACCTATATGGGACTTTGCAAAAAGAAATATTTTTAAAAACTGTGTCTCCTCTGGCCTTGTTGTGAGATAACATGTTAGGGAGCTTATAAAACAGTATTCTGATTCAAAGTGCATGTCTCCCCTGCTGAACTAAACTAAAACTCTAGTTTCACTCCTGCTAACCACTCACGGCAGTGAGCTGCCCGCTCTGCTATGCGGTAGTACTTCAGATCAAATTAGCACAATTAATTAACTGTTATCAAGAACAGAACTGCTGATCAAAATTTTGTTCCATTCAAAATCTCAGGAGTACAAACTGTAGTAATACAGAATATTCACTGGAAAAGTAAGTGCAGAACTAGAAAGCTGGTCCAGGCTTAATAGATTTAGGGTATGCCATAAGTAAAAAAAGAATTTTTTCCCTGTAAGGCCACTTTTTAATGTGTTCCTTGCACTCTACGTAAGAATAAAACCCCCTCCAGACGCAGCCCCTCAGCCCAAAACCCACCACCAAATAGAAA
>WAAD01036251.1:51495-101484 GCA_013389945.1 Fregata magnificens | reverse complement strand
CTCTTTTTGCAGTTGTTCCTTTTCTGTTACAAGTCCTTCAATGTCAGCTCTCATGGACGTAATTAAATTGTCCTTCTCTTGCAGCTGTTGCATTGACTTTTGCAAAGAGGTACTTGCAGCAGAATGATGCTCTGTTACTTCTCTAAGCTGAGCTTCTAGTTCAGGAATCTTACTTGTTTTAATTAATACTGCTTCTTTAACTTTTGCAGTTCGGTGCTCGCAATTTGCAATTTTGCATGTTACTATGCCAATTTTTTCATTACATTTTTCAATTAATTCATTGCTTTTTGTTTGCAATAAAGCTTCAGCGTTCTTCCAATAGGCATCTAACTGGGCTGCAAGTTCTCCCGACCGCCTTTTAAACTCAGTTTCTTTTAGCTGAATTGCCTCTATTTTTTTCTCATAATTTTCATGATCTTTATACTGAGAAGACTGCACAGTTTGGAGTTTCTCTTCAAGTGTTTTCAGTGTATCAGCCAGCTCGGTAATTTTGGCTTTGTCTTTTTCTTCAATTGTTTTTTGTTTACTGAGCTGTTCCTGAAGTCCTGACTGCTCTTTCAGGGACTGATTAAGATCACTTTCTAATTTTTTCAACTGTGTTTTCAGGTCATTTTCTTTATCTGACAAAGCATTCACCTTAGCCACTGACTGCCTTAGTTGTTCTTGCAATTCCTTCAGGGACTCCTCCCTTTTCACCTGTTCTTCCCTCAGTCGGGTTATTTCTGTTCTGGAGCCCTCCTTCTCAGCACTGAAGGTTGCAAGTTTTTGTTTCAGGTCTCCAACTTCCTGCTCTTTCTCTTGCAGTTCCATTTCGTGTTTTTCCTGGAGCTCTTCAACCTGCTGATGGAGTTTCTTTTCCCAGCTCTGGGCAATTTCTTCCAACTCCCTCCTATGAGCCTCAGCAAGACTCTCTAGTTGCTCTTTCTGATTAGATTCCAATTTTGACACGGCATCATTGATTCCGGCTGAGCTGGCATGTGCCATTTCCAAAATTTTAGCATTGAATTCACTCTCTCTCTGACTGAACTCCAACTGCTTGTTTTCAAGCTCTTTTTTTAGTTTAGCTTCCTGCTCAGCAAGTTTCTGTTTGAAAGTTTCCTGCATATCTTTTGATTTCTGTTTAATTTTCTCCATTTTGTTCTCCTGACATTTCAGTTTACTTTCATATTCTCCTTGCAAAGAACTAATTCTCTCCTCTGCAGCAAACAGTTTCTGTTTAAGCTCTTCCACTTGCTTGTTCTGTAACTTCTTCCTGTGTTCAATCTCATTTTCCTTCTCAGTTAGACTTCTCTTTGTCTCATCAGCCTCTCTTTGTAGATCCTTCAGTTGACATTCATATTGTTGTGTTAGAGAGGTTACTTTTTGTGTATTTTCATTGCTTCGCTCTTGTAAATGCTGCTTCAGGTCATGTACCTGAGAGATGTATGCCTCTAACTCATTCTTGACTTCATTCAGCTGGGATTCAGTTCTTTCTAGCTGCTCACTAAGTTGCAATTTCTCACCTTCAAGATCTGTCAGTTTTTGCTGCAGCTTTGCTAATTCCTCTTCATAAATCTTTGTCTGCTCATTAGAAGTACTCCGATGAGACTCTGAAAGCTCCTCTAGCTTTGCAGACACCTGGACAAGTTCAGTTTCAGATCTTTCTGCAGATTCCTTTAGTTTCTGTTCATGTGCTTTTAGTTCCTCCAGATGTCTGTCTTTCTCCTCCAGTGATTGCTTGAGTTTGTTGAGTTCCTCTTTGAGTACCTTCTCAACACCTTGAATAGACATTTCATGCTCTTTTAGCATCATTTCAACCTCTTCATTGTGCCGTTTCCTCTCTTCTTCCAACTTTCCTTCCAGTTCTTGCTTTGCTTCACACACTTTACTATTCAATTCTGAGAGCTCTTGTTCTAAATCATGACGTATTTTTAGTGCTTCTGACAGCTCAGAAGACAGTGCTTCTAATTCTGTTTGTTTTACATCAAGTTTTTCTAATGTTTTTTCATTCATCTCTTCTATGTGTGCACGGAAAACTGTTTCTTTCTCTTTCAAAATTGTATCTATCTCTTGTTCTTGTTTCTCTCTCATTTCTTCTATTTCAGTTACTTGTTGTTGCTTTAAGATTTCAAGTTTTTCTGTCCAAAGCTTTTCCTGCTGCTGTCTCATGTTCTCCAATTCTTTCTTGTGTTTTTCAACTATATCATTGATTTCCTTATTGTGCTGCTTTTTTTCAGACTCCATCAGAGTAGTTAATTCCTCTGATTGCTTTCTGTCATCTTGCGAATACTTTGCAAGAGAGCTTTCCAGTTCAAGAATCCTCTGTTAGAGAATACAGTTTTAAAAGAATATGAATATTCAAAAGGTAACAAGTTGATAAAATTTTTAAAATCTCACCAGGTTCACATAACCACAAGTCACTTATTCCATTATTTTTAGTGAATATCAACTTTTTATATAAGCCTTTCATTCATCTAATTTGTTCTCAACTTTGCTTCCATTATGGTTAGTTATTTAATAAATTTTTTTTCTATTTCACTGCAGTGAAAATAGATACAATAAAAACTTGGAAAGAATTTAACTAATTCAAATAAAACAATTTACATGCTATTTATGAGAGATATGTTCACCTCTTCTTATTAAGCTACGGTACTAATACATAGGATGAAAGATATCGGGAGTCTACATAAGTATTATGGAGCTTTGTACATATCTACCGATTTATCTTAATTCCACCTCTCATGGAAATGCTGCTGTAAAGTTAAAATGCTTCTACAGGCAAAACTTCCAAACTAATATTTGGGAGTGGTGGAATAACATACAAACTTAACAGATAACACAATCCTACCCATTACATAAAGCAAAGGACACTTCAAAAATATAAGCAAATTTTGTACTTACTCAAGTAGCCTTATAAGTGTTTGTATAGTAGCAGTACCCAGTTAAACAGTTTAAAGTTTAGTTCTCCTGTATAACATACATAAAAATTATGTAGATGGATACAAATTCATATCCCACACCATGATATTCTGTGGAGAAGGACCTGGGAGTGCTGGTGGACAGCAGGCTGATCATGAGCCAGCACTGTGCCCTTGTGGCCAAGAAGGCCAACGGGATCCTGGCGTGCATCAAAAGGAGTGTGGCCAGCAGGTCGAGGGAGGTTATCCTCCCCCTCTACTCCGCCCTGGTGAGGCCACATCTGGAGTACTATGTCCAGTTCTGGGCTCCCCAGTTCAAGAAGGACAGGGAACTGCTGGAGCAAGTCCAGCGGAAAGCCACAAAGATGATCAGGGGACTGGAACACCTCTCTTATAAGGAAACGCTGAGAGACCTGGGTCTGTTCAGCCTGGAGAAGAGAAGACTGAGGGGGGATCTTGTCAATGCTTACAAATATCTAAAGGGTGGGTGTCAAGAGGATGGGGCCAGACTCTTCTCAGTGGTGCCCAACAACAGGACAAGGGGCAATGGGCACAAATTAGAACACAGGAAGTTCCAGCTGAACATGAGAAAAAACTTCTTCACTCTGAGGGTGACAGAGCACTGGAACAGGCTGCCCAGAGAGGTTGTGGAATCTCCTTCTCTGGAAATATTCAAAACCCAGCCGGATACAGTCCTGTGCACCCTGCTCTAGGTGAACCTGCTCAAGCAGCGGGGTTGGACAAGATGATCTTCAGAGGTCCCTTCCAACCCCAACCATTCTGTGATTCTGTGATATAAAGTGAATGTATTTCTGTATTTTGCCGTCTAATCTTGTAAAAAACTAGGGGCTGCAGCATATCATGGCAATACATTAAATTTCTGTCACTACAAGAAGCATTGTGAGATTAAAACAACCCAATCACAATAAATCGATAGTATTTGTAAACTTGTCACAGTTAAATATATACTGAAAGGAATTCTTGTAAACATTTAGCCTTTTGGAATCTTTACTCACAGTTCTATAGGTCTCTACTTCTTGATGCATCTTCTGAACTTTCTTGTCACATTCTGACTGTATTGCTTTCTTCTGCAGCTCTAATTCTTCTAAGGCTAGGGATTCTTGCTGCTCCTGTTCTTGAAGGGTTTTTAAACACTCACTCTGATTTTTTTCCTGTATCAAAAATTATGATTAAAACAACAAACTATAAATATAGTCATCACACCTTCAAAAACAGTATAATAGGTTATTTACAAACCAGTTAATAGGAGTCATACACTAATCACCTGTATTTTCCACACACACAGACGGTTTGTATTTCATCTGTGAAAATAAAATTGTTAGAAATCACTTCCATTTTCTCTCCTTGGGAACCACTTGTCTTCTACTTCTCTTTGTATGAAAAACATAATGCAATCCAGCCTTTCATTTTGGTTTGTTTACCATGATTGAGAGTAACATCTTAGAGGAATAAAGGTCTGTCCTCACTTGATTCCACTGCTAATGTATTTTTAAGCTTCTATTCCTTATAATTACAAAAATAACCAGAGAAACAGGTAGAAAAAATATAGTCAAGAAGAGACTGTCAAAGTCCCTCAGTCCTAGTCACCAACCATCATGAGGGAGCACAAAAGAGAATCTGCTATTTGTTAGGTAAAATTATGTGATGATCTAAAGTGGATTACAGCTTATGAAAAAGACCAAGGAATCCCAATGATTCCTCCCAGCCTGACCTAGAAAAAAATTCTTTTCTGAGGTCAAACACTACAAACAGTTAACCCTGTTCACATAACACAACCAGACATAATGATACCAACACTTTACAAATAACAGCCTCATTCTTTGTACCTCTTTTACTCTAATTGCTGTGGCTAATCGCCAATGATCCAGAGGAAGAAATTAAAAAATCCAAGCCTAACAAAAAGAGTTTTCAAAAAAAGAAGTCTTTGCCACAAGGTGCAGCTGTTAGTGATCAGTGACAGTGATTAATTATCATTATTCAGTCTGGATCATTGCACCTGCTTTCCTTTCACATTGCTGAAGTCTCTAAGCTCTTTGACTTTTGGAGGACACTCATATCTTTGAGCACAGAAGGACTCTCAGTGCGGAATAGGGTCAGATGAAGACTTCTAGTCCCACCTCACACTTAGAGAAATATCTTTCTACACGTTTTAGGAATACTTACAAGAGCTGCCTTCATCTTCTCCTGGAACGCCTCTTCTTGGGCCTGTAATCTCTCATTTAGCTCCTGATCTTTGGTAGCCATTTCTTTTTTATGGAATTTTTCTAGTTCAGCAACACGCTCCTCTGAAGACTTCTGTGAATCAAAGTCAGAAAAAACTGATTTCAAAATATTAAACAACAGAACACTTTGTATTCTCTCTTAACAAGAAAAGCAGTGCAACAGAGAGAGGAAACCAGAACCATCTCTTTGCTCCCTTTGAATAAGTAACAATCACTTGGAGCACTTAATATTAAGCCCTGACAGTTCTTATTTTCAAGCTTGAAGCTATCCATCTTCCTTCTCAAGTCTTTCACTGTTCTACTAAAAGAAACACCACATTTTCTAAAGACTCTTCTACCAAGGTAAACTCAGTGTTTTCAGTTTCAGTTCAAATGTGATAATAAATTGGAAAAGGAACTTCTGTGTGTAGCTTTCCCCGTATTCTTGTTATTTCATGAGCCAGAAAGTCAAATGGTGATACTCTATGTACACAGCTATCTACAACATGCATATGTGCTTTATTTAAGAATAATGTAATGCAAAGTCAGTCATCCCCCTAAAGCATCAGTCTACTCTCTTAGAAAAATTAATAACATAACAAATGTCAACACAAGAACTGCAATTTAAAGGTGTTCAAATTTACAGCTTTGCAAGGCACATGCAGTACTCCTGCAATTCCTACCTGAATACACCAGATGAAGCAAATTTTAGCCATTCTTGACTAGCAAACAGTTTGGCAACAAGTTCTTAAACTTCTACACATACTGGGCTAGGATAATCATTAAAAGTACTTAGTATTAAAACCCAAAATCCTGGTGGAGATGTGTGAGCTGACTGTCATTCATTTCTTCTTCTTGACTCCCCTTAAAGTCTCAAGTGTACTTCTAGTAAAGAATTTTATTAAATACTGTGAAAGAGAGTAATACTGTTCATTTTTACATGCCTCTAACGTACTGATTTTAAACTGTTAGAGAAAAAAAATCTATATGAGGAGTTTTCTATTTTGTCTTAAGTAAATCTCTAATCCCAGAAATTAATTTTTATAGAATTTATTAAATAGCAAAAATCTTATAACAAAGTGCTGATATACTAATGTATTTTACAACTATAGTTTAATTGTAATTGAATGATTAGATTAAAAGCCAATAATACAGGGTGAGTTTCAGCTTTTACCTTCATAATCTCAACCACCTCTTGTTTCACTCTGGTTAACTCCCGCTGAAGATTTACCCTCTCTTCCTCACTTGCCTTTTCTACTGCTTTGATTTTTTCATCCATTTCTGCCTGCAATTTTTTCCGGGCTTCCTCTGTCTTTTGGGCAATACTCAGAGCCCTCTCAAGCTCTTCAAAAGCTGCAAAGAAAAAAAGGTATACTATAGTTGAGAAATATCTATGTCCCTTGATAGAAAAACAGAGTTCTCAGTAACTGTAAATTACACAAGTAACAGTAGAATGAACTTAGGAATCCATCAAGAATTCACATGGGTTTATTATCTAGAAAGCAAAGAGAACTGACAAATAGCTGTGAATGTCTTCCAATACATCTATAGCTTCTATTTCTTCCCCTAAAATCACTATTATATACATAAACCATATAAATAAACCATGGCTCCTCTTCTGGCTATATGTGCTAAGTAACTTTGAAGATGAGGAAAAAAGCTGCATGAAGAAAAGACAATTCACAAGTTGTTCTTCCACTAAAACAAGCAGACAGAAGCATAAACCAGGAATGACTGCTATGCAAGTCAGTTTTCAGTGAATCATGAAAGAGTTCTTCCTGAATAGAACACTGAAGTATAATACCAGGCACTTTATTTACCTAAGAGTTGTTCATTTCAAACTGGACAACCTAGATAATCTTCTCTTTAAACTGTGGATTTGGTGAAGTCCATACAGAGGGCTTTGCTAATTTCATTATTTCACTCTTTTAATGTAAACTAGTATTAAAGCAATTCAGAGACACTAGAAAAATGCTTGAGTGTTATGAAGACTGTCCTGTGCTTCTAAACTTTGCAAATAAAATGTAAGAAAAAAAATATTAAGATTTGCTCCCAGAAAATTGAATATCTATAAGATGTTTCAAAAGAACACTCAAGCTGCAGTGATGAAATTTATTTACATTTGCATAAGATGCACAAGTCTGCTGAAACACATTTTCATTTACAAATCGGAAGCAATAATTCCACAGCTTCTTCCCATGCTAAGGAGAAGTATTCTAACATACTTTATGCATTTCATAGGTCATCATTTAGGTATAAAAAGAAAGGAAATAAATTCCTGTGTTGTGAGCTGGGCTTTTTTAATTATTGTTATTATTCAGTGCCAGCATCTGAGTTCCCCACTGAAACTGATGGCAGAATCTATATAGAATTACACAAACCTAGAATTTGATCACTATTAGGGAAATCTCTTTTCGTGAATACATTGTGAATGTGGAAAACCCCTGCTGCATATCAAAAGAAAATTCAGTCTCAAAACAGTTTACTATATGGTTAATTTCTTGCATAAAAGAACTTTGGCAAAATACCTCTGTAAAATTCAAAATCACAGTGCCAATATCAAGACTGTAATTTATCTAAGCACAAAACCCCTAAAAGTATATCATTCCACTATACCCTGGACTACTTGGATACTACTCTAGGAGCAGACAGAACAAAATAATTTTTAAACTGTTATTTAGTATGCTAAGCTTTCTTCCACTTAGTTCTACCCCAAAAAGAAAATCAAAATAGACACACACATCTCCAGTTTCCTTGATTCACCATTACTTAGTAAGCATTCACAGCAATTCTCGTAATCCTTGTTTTTTGAAACTATCTTTAATAACATTCAGGCATGAGTTTGAGAAGTGAATAATTATTTCCATTCCACATCTTCTGATAACATTCAAAACTGAAGCTTTTCACCACAATCTATACTTTTGAGGCAATGCTGCAAATACGTTTTCAAGTAACTTAATTCCATAAAATTGCAGTCACCCAAATTCTGACCTTTTCCAGAATTTTCTTCTGTTTTCTGAGGAAGCCCTTCTCTGACTACTCACAGCCACAAACATGTTTTAGGGCAAGACAGGGTTCTTATTGACCCTGGCAATGCTAAAGCACATCATTGTATCCACTTTTTCACTCCTGGTTCTACTTAAATAATAAATACTAAAACTCATTACAAAAAATTAAGAGCACTAGAGATTTATTCAAACAGCAAAACGGTCTAAAACATAATGCAAGCATGCACAAGGCTTATAGCTCCTTACTTTCTGAGCACAGTTCTTCACAGTCCCCATCAAGGCATTTGCCACCTGGGACCCATAGGACTCAAGCCCTCCCCCCTCGCCACTCCAGGCACAACTGGGTTATGAACACAGTCTGTGCAAGTGCACTTGGAGAATGGCACCGACTTCCCTGATGCTCCACTCAGCCCTAACAAAAGCATGCAGCCAGCAAAATTGGCCAAGTCCTTCGGTATTACAGCATCATAAATGGCTTTCAAAAAAAAAACCCTACAGACCTTTACAAAGTATAGCTTGAAAATAAAGCCTGCAAGTAAAAGATTAAGTTATTTCACTTTTCCATACACATTTTCTGATTCTTTTTCTGAGCAACATATACTTTTTCATTTGAGAAACCTGTTACTTCTGCAAAATGAAAGAGAATGCTTTTGCCATAGCCCACAAATCTGCCAAAGAGAAGATCCAGGTTCACACTAGGACTGACTACTGATATGTAACAGCTGAGCAACATGCAGTACAACAGCTGCATCACCATAATCGCAAGCAGGATGCTAATACAAAAGCTAGACAAAAGCTGATGGATAAAATGCCAAGGGGGTATGAAAGCACAAAGCAGCACCAGTTCACAGAAACACACTTAGCTCTCTAAAAGTTACATTATATGCATCTCAGGCACTTTTAGCACTTAAGCAAAACAGGACATTTTCATTCAAAGTAGTTAATTCTAGTGTAGCATGACACAACGAGTTTCAAACCAGCAGAGGGCTAAACTATCATCAAGTAGACAGAACATGGTCTAAATTATTATTATTATTATTTTTAATCTATGGGAGATTTTAATTCTACTGTGGATAAAAGCCTGGAATAAAAGTCCGTGTTTTTATCCAAATACCTATATTCTGAATGCAAAGAGTAAAGGCACTGCCTGTGTTCTTCCCCAATCAGCAGAGCTATGGTTCAGGGAAGATCTTTTAACCAAGGTATTGGTTAAGTGAAGTCTCACAAAGGCACAGTGGCAAATCAGAAACAGTAACAAGCACAGCAACAGAGTCTCAGGTGAGTCTTGCAAAATCCCATTCCTGTGACCAAGCCAGACAAACCAGAAACCTTCCTGTGCAGCATGCAAATTAGACAAAAAGAGCCTGAGCAGAGTTTAAGAAGTGCAAGGTTGCAAAATTGATTTATATAAAATGTGTGCTAGAGAGTTGACCGCTTCATATATGCTACTCCAAAGCATCAGTCTCAGTTCCCTCTGCCTTGCCTCTCCTACCCAGTGTAACACCAGTCCGTACTGCAGACATCTTGCTTACTCTCCCGGTGCTGCAGACGGGTTATCTTCAACTATGGTGCCATCTACTGCTGAAAATTGTGAAGAAAGCACTAAACAGGATGGCAAAGGAGGGATTTACGTATTTTCTTACTGAAGGCTGAGAGCAGGCATCTTGTCAAAAGTTTGAGAAACAAAGTTTGAATTCATTTCCTATAGTTGATTTGTGCACCTAGGCAGGATTTTAAATGCACAGTCCAAGCTTTTTGTTTCTCTGTAGAAAGGTGTAAAGCACACTTTAATTAAGCTTGCAAAAGAAATGTCACCTACAAAGAATGGCAAAGTAAAGCAAAATGAATTTGCTTTCTAAAGACTTTTTTTTTTGTTTACTATACAGAATATAAATAAGTCGGTAATCTGCATCCTGAGAAGTCAGAAAGGACTTCTGTCAAGTAGTCTGAGGAGAAACAAACTTCAGTTTATCAGCAAACTTACAAATACTATAAATAGCTTTGTTAAAGTAAAATGTAAATAATCAATGTACATTGCAAAGCATTAAAAAAAAAATCAGTTGCAATTACTTCAAGTAAAAGTGCCTGAGAAGCACAGAATTTACTTTTTAGAGCCCAGTTCAAGCACCCAATGTGTGATGTAAGAAAAAAGAGCCCTTACCCCAGTCCTGTTCATACAAGGCTTGGGAAAGGCACCATGATTCACTTATTGGCATGTGTGGATGCACAAAAACAAGATGCTCTGTGAGATTTCAACATAATGTACCTCTAACTACAAAAAAAAATGAACTTCAACTGGGGAGACCAAGTTACAGTTTACACAACAAGCACAAAATAAGCATACGTATCTTTTCACTATTTCAGTACACAAAAATGCATTAACGTTAAATGAAACACCGGAGCATTTCACTAAAGTCACTGAATTACAAAGAAAAAAGCTAGACACATAACTCTAGGCAAGTTAAAAGCATGAAGTAGAAAAATATACCACTCTTCAGCCTACAATATAGCACTATGAAAGTAAATTCCAAGTATAAGTGTATTATGTTCATCCTTATTTTGCCATAAAATAGACGGAATTAATGTTTCTACAAATACAATATTCCATGAAGTCAATTCTTCACTAAATCATGATATAGAAAGAGAGAAGTCTAGAATTTAAAGTCATCTCATGTTAACTGTCCAAGAAACAGAACTTTAAACATGTTGACCTCAAATACATGAAACTGCCGAATTCTTCAGACTGGTACCACTCAAACATTGTGACCTAGAAGTAATTTCAGGCTCTCCCAATATTGATGGTAGTTTTCTCAAATGCCTGAACAATTTAGTTCAACTGTATTGAACTACACTTCCATTCTACGTCACAACATTTTTTGAATGCATAAAGCCACGGAAGTAATAGGAAAACCTAATAAAGGTCACCTTACAATTTTGCCTACCTTAGAAGTAGTATTAACTAATTTTCCAAGGGTTCCAACATTTATATATGCATGCTTAACAGAGTACAAAAATAAATGCACTCAAAGGCAAAGTGGATACTTATGTACCATAAAAGTTACCAAAAATACTATAGAATTTTATTTGAAAGAGAGCATACTTAACACACAAATCTCTCCCTAGAGAAGTACAGTGTACTCAGCACATTATTCATAAATGAAATTACTTCTCACTACAATAGTTAAGTTTTCCAGGTATCCAGAGCATCATCTCTAACCCATTTTCAGCTTCTGGCTACACAAACCTGACAAAATTACTGTATTAACCAGAGTGTGTAGATATTAGTTCATAGTTACAAGGTTTCTACTGCTTCAAAAACTGCTGTGTTTCAAACAACTATGACATTAACTTAGTATCTACAGAAGTATTAGAATATTCTTGAGCTTTTTTTTTTAACCATGAAGAAAAACTTCCTAGTCTCCAAGAACTGAACAAAATCCAACTTTAGCAGGACTGACTGACTTCTGAAATATGAATTTCCAGAGCTAAAAAGACACATGCAACCTGAAAGGGTAGGAGAGGAGGGCACCTAATCAAAATGTTTGTTGCTTTCACAAGATGGATGTTCAAGCCGCTTTTCTGTATTACAGCAGAATGATCTACCCAAACTAATCTTTAAAATTGAAAGTTCTGATCTAAATCCATGTAGATTTAAAATAAACCCCTATGAACTCTATTGTTTGAACTTCTCAGTGCTTTTTAGAGAAAGAAAAAAATGCATAATGTTTTATGCAAACTAACCACATCTGAACTTCTGCCAAAAGAGTGAACTCCTTTAGATGCCTATGAGAGCAAACTAAATTCTTCTAAAAAAAGTTTTGATACAGTGCAAAACAATTTCACTGTTTAAAAAACAAAGGTGGGGCTGATTGACCTTTTAACTTAGTTTCAAGCAAAAGGAGAACTGCAAGCACACATAATTAATGTTACCTAATTTCCATCAAAAGCAAACTACAGCGTGTAATAGTCACATAACTGCTAGGTTCCAAGCCTGAAGCGAAAGGAATCATCACTGCTGTTTCACTAAAAAGAAACCAGAAATGCTTCCGCTATGATTATCGAAAGAAAATGCTTATTATGGTTGTAACACATCCTCTTGTTTCTACTTCTTCCCAAGTTCTTATATACTCACTGCTATGTTTCCTACGTAAAATACTGGTGGCGTTATAATGATAATTTATAGATAGTTGCAAGCTTCTCTCCTAAAGTTACACCAGCACAAAACTCTATCAATCTTTTTTCCTACAAATGGGAAAGTACAGCTGCCCTTCAGCAGTTTCCTTCCTAACTCCAGTTGAGTTAAGAGAGACAAACCAGTCAAAAACATCCCTAAACTCTGCTGACCATAACTGACGTTAGTAATGACGCTAGCAAGGGTGATACATAGAACATTAGGAAAAAGAGCATCTTTTAATATTCATTGCAAACAGCAACTGATGAAAGAGCGCAAAAAGACCACACTGAAGCTTTCTCAGGTTTAAATGCGAAAGCTAATAATCACCAGAATTTCTTACCAGCTCTTTCAGATTTTTCTTTCTGTTCTTTTAATTCCTCGCCTTTTGTAGTTATTTGTTTGATCCGAGCACGCAGTTGGGCTATCTCCTCCTCCTTCATTTCCAATGTTTCATGCATTTGTCGCTTTGTCTCTGCAATTACCATGCCCTATGGAAAAGGTCCTTGTGATAAAAAGCTACCAAATAAATAAAACATACAGCTAAACCAATTTCAAGCCAGGACACAATCCTTGTCAGGAATAAACTCTGTTCTATTAGTACAAGACCAGAGATCATGGTATTTTTCTATGGCAGAAAACAGAAAATGCTAACAAAAAGAAGATTAGAATAGGGATTATTTTGAAGAGTAGCCAAAATTTATCTAGTGGTGAAAAGAACACTTCCACCAACTAAGGACCATCAGAAAACGTCCTCCTTCTGGTACAGATACTTTTCTTTGAAATATGCATTCTGTAAACAAACCAAAACTAAAAGCATTGTAGTGTGCATGCTTCTCCTTATAGAACGTGCACATGTAACGAATGTTAGTCATGTTGCTTATTACACCACCAGACGTTACTCTAAGTACTAAGGCTGTGATAAAAAAAAACTTTAAGGAACAAAAAACTGAGAAACTTTATATTCCTAAGAAACTCCAGTTACTTTTCCTTCATTGGTCATTTTTTAATTCATTTACATTGTATCTCATCTTCATTAGTGTTTGTGCGGGGCTTTTTGGGGGGTATTGGGGTTTTGTGTTTTGTTTTTTTTGTTGGTGGTTTGTTTGTTTTTGTTTTTTAAGCTGGCATTGAGGAGTGTATTCAGCATAATTGCTTCATCCTAAATAACATCATCTTGCAGTATTAAGTATAACCTAACAGACAAATACCCTAAAGTATCTATACAATAAAATTCTCAGGTAGCTTAAATTATTTGCTCGTTAAAACATAAACCAAACTACATCAGACGACTAAGAACAGCTTCTAATACCAAGAAGCCAGATATTTTGAGTTTTAAACAATCTTCTTCAAAAACTACACAGTTTAAAGAAAATTGTTTACCTTGTCTTGTTCTAGCTGCTCAATCAAATTCTTTGCATCACGCAGCTGCGTAATCAGTTTAGTCTTCTCAGCCATGTGAAGGTCCTGAAAAAATACCCCAACCACAAGTTTAAAGCACTGCCATCTGTAAGAAAATACCTTCTGATAAACAGCTTAGGTTTGGCTCTTACCCTGCACTATGCCTTGGAGGAAGAGCACAGAACAGAATCCAGGGAAATTAAAGTAGGCAGCTTTACATTACTTTTAAATCTCCCAGTGCTAGGCTGCCTCATGGCTTCCATAATAATTCAGATATCTGAAGGCTTTGTTACAGCCTCCACAGTTCTCTCATGGATGTCAGAGCTGCTACAGTAAAATAGGCAAGAAACATGCCTAAGGCACCTGCTCTATTACCTGCACGTCAGCTTACAAGAGGATCTCAGCAATGTAACAAAATTGCTCGTTACTGGCCTTGTTCTGGAAAAGGTCCTTAAAATACTCGAGTCTTTCAGAGCTCTTTCAAACTGGGCTAGTACTCAGAGACCAAGACAGAGAAGAGAATCTGATCTCTGGAACTGAAGTTGTGTACAGCTATACTTATCACATTTTCATGTTTCCATTACTATCAGCCACGTTACTTTTACTCCACACTTGGCATTAATGGCCCTAAAAGGAAAACTGAGCAAAACAATAATTTAGCTTTGGGGCTGCACTTATTTTATCTTCACTATATTGTGTTCTCCACTGTCCTGCCTTCCTGTGTTTTCTGTTCATTTACGTAACTGCTGCCTCTTCCACTATGTCTTAAAGGTTTAGCTCTCCTCCACTTTTCTCACTTTACCTCCTGTCTTCTGTGCTAGGACAGTCTTTTCCTCACCCCAGCTTCCCACAGCTACTTTATTTCTGATACCATTTTGATGATTATTCATACAGTAAGGTTTCATACCCTTCTTACAGCTTTTTGAGTAATTGCTCAATGTGTTCATTCCAGGTGGGTTTTGCAACTTTAACTGCAAAAAAGTACAGGTACAGTTTGTTTAATGGTCTACCCTATTAATAAATTTTGGAAATACTGGAGTTCTTACTGTGTTGCAGTAGCTACCCATAAAGTTAAGAGCATTTTCCATACTTTCATTTTCTCCAGTTCCTGAAGCCTCTCTTCTAACTGTTCTTGAAGTGCCTCTTTCTCGTTGGTTAATTGGGCGCAGCGCTCCTTATGTGACCGAATCATCTCCTTACAACGTTGCAGCAAGTTCTCTTGGCGCTTCACCCTCTGATTAAGAGTTTCCAGTGTTTTAACAGAATCTTCATTACCCTCTACAAGACAACACACCAACATTATCATATGCACACCATTTCCAAAATGTAGATCTGCATTCATCATTCACATTGCGGGCAACTCACAGGTCTCTACAGAAAGTTGTTCAAAGTCTGCAAAACTTCCTAGTGACTACTATAACTACCAGAAACATGCTACACATACCCAGAATAGTAAATACAGTCTTTCACCCCAAATTAATTTATAAAATCCCAGTTACTATAAAAGCCTCAAAAACGAACTATTATTCAACAAGGTCTTCTATGCAATTAAAAAGTCATCATGATTTATAAACCTGCCTGCTGCTACTAACAGAATATTCACAAGCAGGAAAAAACGCGAAGCAAAGCAAATCGCATCTCTCAAGTGCCAAGCACACAGACTCCTGCTTTCCCAGGGCTGGGTATGACATTAATTCTAAAATATCCAGGCTGGCAATACTACGTTCGGCAGGATAAAGGCCAGGTTTTGCATGTTTCCGAGCTGTACTCCTCTCTATAACTAGCACATTGGGTAATATTTTATTGTGTGTTCTGCTCTGATGGTCTGGAGGCTGTTAGAGTACTTTGCATGAAAATAGTATCAGACAAATTCAGAGGTTCAGTTCACGACCATAAGCCTTACACACTATAGTCCAGAAGCAGACTCCAGTACAGGAAACATCTTGAACCCTGATTCTTAGAGACTGGATACTTACGTTATTTCCTGAGCACTACAAAAGACATGACGCTGGATTAGAAAATCTCTGATCTAACTCTTCATATCATCCTAACATACAAAAATCATGGTAGATGCTGAACAAATATCATTTCAAGATCTATGTTCACCTCTGAACCCTACCTTTTATGAAGGATACCAATGAATGACACTTTCATTATATATTAGCATTATAATGTCCCTTGCTCAGTAATCAAATATACACAATACTGGGAGTTCCATAAGTCAAATAACCTCCTGATGTGAGGAACACTTATTCAATAGCATGAATATCAAAATTGATCTTTGCTTTTACTTTTTCCTGAGAAAGAAAAAGAAGAGATAGACTGGCAACTGGTCCCCTCTCTAAACTCCAGAGATAAGTCCTTGCTTATGGGGGACAGAATCTCTTAATCATATTAAGTGGGGATAGTAACAACCCCTACCGGCAGAAGCAATAATTACAATACTATCATCATTATTGACAAGGGCAAGATGTATCAGATTTGAATTCTTATGAAAATTTAGTATCTTAGAAGGGTTATCCTGTCCTCTAGCTGCCACACTGTTTTCAAAACAATTGTCTCCTTTCAGAAAATATATCCTTACTATGACATGTTCAGCCCTAAGTATTGTTACTCCATCATAAATAACAGCAGGCTTATTCCCCAAAATTCAAGATCTCTTGAAAAAGCCACAATACCTACCATTGCTTCCTGGTTCCACAGTATTTTCTATACTGATTTCTTTTGTTGGACTTTGAACTTGTGGTTCAGATTGGATATTTGGATCAGGCAATTCAGTGCCTATCTGACCATTCTGTAACCTCTGTTTCAGCAACGATACCTAAACAAAATGTACTTTTTGTTAAAAAACCTCAAGGATTCTAAAGTAGATCATATTTTCATCTTCAAAACTGGAGAGAGTTAAATAAAATTGGTATCAGCAAGTAGGGAAAGGAAAAATCTGTCTGAATTTTTTTAGCTTTTTTTAAAATCAGAATTATGTATCCAATTAACAAAAACAGTATCATTATGAGTGGAGAAACAAATACCAATTAAGCAAAACATAAATTTTGCCAAAACAATTTTAGCTCAAACATCTGCTGATGTTATGTTCTTATTAACAAAGACACTACAAAGGTATTTAAGCACAGATTGAACAATCACATTTAACATGAGCGAGATTTTACAAAGGTATCGTCTACCACAGATGCACTTAATTTCTAGATAATCATAAATTCTCAAGAAGCTTTACAACATTGCAGTAATTATAATGAAACATGGATATGCATTATAGGAAATACATAATTAAAAAAAAAAGTAGGAAAAGCAGTTTTAAAGAACATCTGTTGGGTAAGGAATCTTACCTGAGTTTGCAGGACACTAATAAGTTGATCCTTTTCTTCTAAGGAAGCATCAAATTCCTCTTGGAGATGTTTCTTAGCTTGTTGATCCATCTGGAGCTCCTGAGAATCATAAACAAATGCATCTCAAATGACAACTGAAATGTGAATTCAAAAGCTTATCAAAATATTGTGAAATAATATTAAAAATACGTCTTCGCAGTTGTGACCCCAGAATACAACCATAAAGTGGATATTTCTTTTATTATACAACATTCCACACAACATAATAAGAACATCCCATTATAACACCAGCATTAAAGCAGCAAGAGTCTAGATTTGATGCAAAATTATCAAGGATTCTTTCTTCCTAAAAATAAGTTTGTGTAGGGATCACTTCAAGCCTGCTTCTGAAAACTGTTTTCCATGCACGCATTTCTCCTGGAAGTTACAGACTACACTTTGGTAAACTAGATTCTTCATTTAACCACCAGATTAGGTCAACATAAACAGCAGAAATGTGAATTTCTCTTATGCTCACTCTATATGTTAGCATTCTAATATGACAAATACCATTTGTAAGAGCAGAAAGTTAGCTTTTTTTATTCCTCAAACATGTCTCAAATGAGAAAGACAGAGAATGCCAGAGAACTTAACTATGTGGCTTTACTTGCTACTTACTTGCATTCATTTGGCTGAACACCTTTAGAAACTTGTAGACGTTGCCTAAATGCATTAGTAGGAACTACATAATCTTATAAAATACTGCCTTAGGGAGGTTTCTTTTATTTACTTTCTATGCTTTTAAAGCTTAAATGTTTTAATTTCTTTAAATATTGTTCTAATAGAAAATAAATGTATTTAAAGTTAAATTAATTCACATCTAACTGCTTATTGAGAGAATCAGAACCATACACATTTCATGCATACACTGTAAATAACTTCCCAAACTTGTATTTTAATTCTTTTTCATTTATATATTTAGTTCATCCATATATATCTTCCCAGTGATTTACCCCAGGAAACTAATGCTTCTATGACCATTATTCTGCAAAAATCACTTGTATAAAGCAAGCACCACCCACAAACATGGGTTCTGTTAGCCAGGCAAAGACAGAGGACGATAGAAAGAGAAAGAAAGGATAAAAGAAGCAAACAAGAGATAAAACACAGGGCACTGGATGCTTCCTGCATTGCTTTCCTCTGACTCTGAATCTTCCTTTTATGCCCTCTTGCTGTGTATCCCTTACCTCCAACAGTGAATCCTGGCTGCCATAGCTGAGCCTGATACCAGCTTTGAGAACTGCAGCTGTGTGAGCTGAGCCTGCCCAGCCATGAACAGGCAGGACAGTGTTGGAAAGCATCACTGGGAAAATTACTCCTCTCTCTTCCCAAGTAACTATATCCACTTTTTAACGCTGCATTGCCTCAGGTTCTCAACAGCTACTGATCACACTTCTGCCTTGTGCTTTTCAGCTTTAGAAGCAATTCCTTCCAAGCAAAGCAAAGCAGCCCAGTGCAAGAACAAGTGCCAAAGAGATTTACTGAAACCAACACAGAAATAGTCATCTTTCGATCCCAAAGTCCTTTCTGATCCTTGTCTGAGAAGGAGAACACTGAAGACTCCTTGAAGACTGTTGTTGAGAAATTGGTCTTAACAGGAAAAAACTTAGGTAAGCAAAAGACACATTGATTTCCAGGGACTATTTCACACTGTCAACTTGGCCTCAAAGGAGCCTTAGCTTATTCTAACACCATCCTCTTACAAGAAACTTGTCTGATTCAACATATTTATGGGAAAAATGGACTGCATGATGAAGTTTTTAAAATTAATTTCTGATGACAAAGTATTACATCAATGAATGATCTATTTTGTACCATTTTAGCTTCCACAATGAAAATGTACCATTTTATTTGTAATTTTTCTTTTAAGTCTGTTTTACCTAATGCTATAACACTTGAGCTTCCAAAAGACCAAAAAACTACTTTTTGAAGTTTTTCAATTAAAAAGAAGTTCAGTTAGATTTGAAAGAATCTTTAAATCTACAAGATTTATAACAATGAACTTAAATTTTACACCAAATATATGTAAAAATTTACATATACAAAAATAAAAAAAATATATATATATAGCTTCTATATATATATGAATCAGAAAGACTATGACAGAAGAAGTGAAAAATAAGTATGCACACGTCCAACCCTTTTTCATAATCAAAAGCTTTAACTCTGGTAATATATATGCCTTCCAAACTCTACCACGTAGCAATAACCTGGAAAACTAAACCTACTGGAGCATGTGGATATAGACTTAACACTGAGCNAAAAAAAAAAAAAAAAAAAAACAAACCATTGGCAAGCCACTTCTGTCAGTAATGCTGTGGATTTTCCCCTCCTATGGGCTGACAGTTTAAGTTAGGACAGAGCGAAAGCTCAGGCACAGGCTCCGTCTCAGGCAAGCATAGCACACCCAGCACTCTGGCCCACTGTTCTCAGCTGCTGGGGTAGAAGCAGCATGGATCTGAACCAAAATGCTACCCCCGTGGCACATGCAATTCACAGCCTGCTTTCCTGGATTACACCCCACATCGCTGAAGAAGCGTGCTCCACAATTTGCCAGTGACCTCCTCTGAAATGGCTGGCTGCCTGACTGGTGGCACAGGGGCAGACCCTTGCGGGTGAGCATGAGCCTTGGGTACATGCATGTCTCGATGCTCACAGTCGTTGTCCCTTGCCCTCAAGAGACCGACCCTGGCTCCCGTCTGTGGGCGAGATGCCCAACTGCCTGGAGCTAGTCTGCCTTCAGGCAAAGGTGGGACCTCGCTGTGGTCTGATGGCTCTTGCAATCTCCATGCCTGTGCTGCTGCTCAGCATGGCACACACCAAAAATAGGAGTGCAGCCCCGGAGAAAGCCCGTGACTTTGAGCAAGCTGGTACCCAGCTCCCAAGCAAGGTGAGAGCACAGACAGAGAAGCCCTCACACACTCATCTGTGAACCTGATGCTGCACTGCCTATCAGCTTCACATTCTGCTTCACCAAGGTTTGACAATGTGGCTTTTGTAAACTCACCCTTTTCACTTGCTCTGCCCAATAATTTATACATGTCTTTTAATTAAGCTCAATGTGTTTATTACCAATACCAAATACATTATAGCTTCTCCTTTTAATTTCACTATAACCTAAGGAGACAATAATCATAACATAACATACCTGATGTTATGATTGAAATCAAACTATACTGCAAATCCATAAAAACAATGTAAATATTATAACTGACATTGAATATTTTTAAAAATTTGATCCTACATTTTTTATTGATAGTCATTAAAATCTTTATTAAAAAGTGCTTATTACTTGCATTTGCTTAACATTAGTATTTCTCAATACTAGAAGAGCAACAAATTGCACAGGGACATCTACTGCTGGGCCCAACAATACTGCAAGATTCACACACATTTCTACCTATTTCACGATAAACAGAAAAGCAGTTCAGTCACTACGATGAACTGCTCTGGCTTAGAGTATGACAATAAGCTGCTGAATGGGAAACAAGCCAGAGAAATAACCCCAAATAAACAAATGAAAACAAGTGGTAAAAAATCCTGCTGTGCGATAGAAAGTATTTTGTAAAGTGAACAAAAAAATCAAGTTAGGCAGAGAAAGATATGTGTAGTATAAAGTAAATATTCAATCAATAAAGGACATTACCTCTCTCAGTTCTCCAATTCTGCGGAGTGCTTTATCCTGACTTTGACTCAGAATGCCCTTAAAAAAAGGAAGAATAAACATCAGGTGTACTAAATGTAACTTTATATATAAGGTATAAAAAAATTCATAGAATTGTATTTCAGCAGAAGAATTAATGATTTCTATTTCTCTTTCAAGTCAAACTTGATGTGTAAGTATTATCATTAACTGCCAGCTGTGGGTTGGCAATCTATCACCTGAATTCAGCTGATGCAATAAAAAATGCTGGAGTACAATAGCCTCACAGTTCTTTTGACAAACCAATATGAGCTTGGCTTCCTTAGAAATCCCAGCTAAGAAAGAGTCTTTTGTTATACACACACACACATATATATATACACACAACATATTGTGTAAACACAGACACACAATGCACTGAAAATTAAATCTGTATTTGCACTACACATTTTAAGATTCAGAAAAGCATTCAGGTAAGAGAGGATGAAAAGTAATGCTTACCTGTAGCTTCTTCTTCTCCCGCTGAATAACTTGATATGCAGACACGAGCTAAAATACAGAAAATCAGGTGTAATGATAATGCATCCGCTTACAGCTATCAAAATAATTTGCTTAGTTGTATCACTATCTGCATTTTCAAACTCTGCACTTGAGAAAGCTCTTCTGACAGAAACACACATTTTCTCAATGTTTCCTTTTTCCATTTATAAAATACCTCCAATGTGTTAAAAAAATAAAGCCTACAGGACAAAACAATGAGGTTACTCAGCATTCATGCACAGTTTTCCCTTCACTAAAAAGACCTCTAAGAACAGCCACACTTCAATACAGTCAAAAAACCAACTGTATCAGAAAGTTACAGCCCAGACAGCTACTCCACAGGGATGTACATTTGTGAGGGTACACGTCCCAGAGAGCTTAACTAAAATGAATTTTACAATGAGTATGCATTAAAAAATACACTTACAAGTCTAGCAAAAAATGGTCTGTGTAATACTGAATGTTCTCATCCCACGTGCTTTGCATATACCCAGCAGACAAAGTAAGACTGGAAGTGGACAACATTTCTCATTGTAAGCTGACAAAAGGACTTAATGAGTAACTGCACAATTTAGTTTAATTAAAAATTTGATCACAATTGCCTAAGCTGTCCAAAAGTGAAGTAGCATAATGGCACTTGGAACTAGAATAATCTGTTTTCAAGTTGCTGAAAAATTAAAGGAAAACAAATCCAAAACACCAAAACCAGAAATCTAAGTCAAAAGATAGCTTCAAATTCTTATTTTAAAATAAGTTAGGATTTTTCAAAATTCAAAATTACTTTTAATTTCAGAGTCATATTTATTTTGCACTTAAAAGAAAACTGAAACTACTATGGATGGTTTCCCTTACCATATTTTTTGAGATGCTAACTTTGTATCCTACTTTAAATGAAAAAGAATTTTACAACTTAAATTCTCATTATATATTGAAACTACTTTATTCCAAGCTCCACCAAAACATTTTTTTCCAACTGATCTAAAGAAACTCACAAAACCAGAAAAAAACCCAGACCTTTTTGACAGAGAAAATTAACACTTGCTGGACAGACTACACTAAAAAAAAAAAACAAAACCCAACCAAAAACCACCAAACCAAACCTACAAACTGAAGAATTTTCACTTTGGCAACACTGTTTACATAAACTTNTTAAAAAAAAAAAAAAAAAAAAAAATGTATCTTATACTAACCAGAAGAGAGGGAAAAATTAATGGGAGACAACAATTCCTGAATTAATGGAAGACAACTGTTTTTTCAGGCATATGCTGAATACTGTAATTGCTGTGTACATATTTTAGATTCCAAGGATTTCGACAGTAATACCCAAAAGTCTGCACAGGATTTTTCGTATATGAGGGCTGCAAACATTTAAAAAACTGTAAAAACCAGTGCAAACGGCCAGTTTTAAATGCAAAACACACACACACACTTAAAAAAAAAAAAAAATCAACACCACCACTTGGAAAGCTTTACTTTTCCCAACAATAATCCTTGAATTAATTCCTTCCAGGGAATACCTGGAAATTATGGAGAGTAGAACTTCTTTATTGAAAACAAAACACTTGCCCATTGCACGTACCTGGAATATACATTGTGTACTTCAAGAACAAGTTTCAGAAGAAAAGTAAAATTGCTGTCATGCGAGTACAAGCCATGCTCACCTCTGTACTGAACTCCACTCCTTGCTACGGGCTTTCAGCAGAAACCATCATAGGCCTACTTTGTGTGAGTAACTACTAATTAATCTCTATTGCTGACAACATGAAATTATTTACGAACAAGAGAAGAAAAGGATTTCCACATTTTACTACCAGAAAAACATTTGGCCCATCTAGGCAAAAAATAACTAGACTTATAACAATAACTTAACTTCCATGTTAGCTGTAAGTTGATCCATTTGCTCCAAACAGGAAAACAAAAAGATTATCCACTACTGCAGTATCTGTTAGCCTCAACTTTTTCCCCTCTCTGCCCAGGTAACACAGTAACAACATTGCCTACCTCTGAGTATTTTCCCCTATAGTTGCCCAAACTGCGCTCCATTCTGCGCAGTCGCTGCAGCAACTGCTCTTTGCTGAGGCTGTCCATGTTTCCCGGAGGTTCTTCTGTTTCACTTTCAATGTCGGAAGGTGGATCAAAGGTAGGACCAGCTGTGTCCAAGTCCAGTCGATTCAATGAGTCTCTTGAAGAAGTCCGTACCAGGGACTCCTTAGAAGAAGAGTGGAACAGGGACTCTTTTACTGGGCTTCGAAACAAAGACTCCATGGAGGGAACTCGGAGCTGAAGCCTCTGGGCAAAAGACTGAGTGTCGCTCAGCTGCAAAAATTCAAAGCAAGTAATTACTTCTGCACTGCTTTTAGGCAGACAGACACACTAAAGCCCAGGAAACAGAGGCCTGACCTGGGCAAAGTAACGACTGTTGCCTAACACATGCATGACCCCAAATAGATACCACTACTTTAGAAGAATAATCTCCTTGTGCAGAAAAATCAAGCATGCAACTACCAGATGTGGGCAATTTCAGAGAGCAACTAAATCCAATAAACTACAGCTCTGATTTAAACTTCTAAAAGAATGTATTTCTGTGCAACCCCTTTAAAAAGTGAAGAATATGTAACTAAATTGATACTTGCATTTACTGTTGTCCCAAATGTAAAAAAAAAAAAAATTGTGACTCACTTCTTGATGTATTAAACAGAAGGCTATATCTCAAAGACACAAAGATATTTTCCTATGATTAAGAGAACAAATTTATTGTAAAAGTCCTTGTACAACAGTTAGTTCTAGCAAGCAGTCTTAAACAGTCCTTATTTTAAATTTTATTTTAAATGGCTTTATAATTTTTACATAAAATGCAATTATTGATTTATGCGGTTAAAGTACTTCTGCTGTTCTAAAAAAAAAAAAAAAAAGGCTCTGTGCTATGGTACTGTATACTGCTGATGCTACAGAAGTGATCTGAAAGCATTACTGCACGATGTTGCCCCCACAATCAAACGTTGGGTGACATGTGCTAGGAGCCACTGCTAAACCCACTCCAGCAAGCTAAACTTTTTCTGAGACATATTAAAGAATATCACTAGTGACAACTCTAAGTCAATCAGTTCTTTTCCTTTGGCTAGAAATTAGCTTTCTAGCCACCCAATATGCCCTCTGCTTTTGAAAGCAAGGTTAACATGCCGTATCTCGTGCTGGTTGTGTCCGCGAGCAATGAGATGCACCTCAACGCAGGCAGCCTGCAGCACACCGCCAGATACTTCTAACCTGTCCCTACAAAAAAACCTCCACGCATCAGTGACAACACTTAATACCAGCTAATGGGATTACACACAAACAGAACACCCTAGTATCCTGACAGGCAAGTACTTGTCATCCCTACTCCAGTATGAAGATGTACACTGGGCACTTGAGCCAACATAACACAAAGACAACACAGCAGTGAAGGAGGAAACAAACACCCCATATCCTCCCCATACCTGCGGGGAGGCTGGTCCACTTCCATTGTTTTCTCTGGATCTGGGAAGTGGTTGTTTAGTTAGGTTCTACAGGAGGAAAAACAACTGTTAGAAGGAATAGCCTACAAGGACTGTAATTCACTGATTCCTACAAACAGCACCGGTGCTTTTTCCTTGCCTGTGTTTTAGTACTTTCTTTTGAATGTTTATTAAGATGTCTTCATGCAAACAAGCTAGTTTGTTAAATTCAAAACAGATTGCTGCAATATACAGAACTACAAAGCAGCTATGTGTGCATGTATTAGTACGAGACATCGGCAAATGCTGACATCTCCAATTAAATTATTCATAATGATTATTTACGTAACATCTATGCACAAATCAAAGACACACCAAAAAGACAAAATGATAGCAGGAAAAAATCTAATTGATGACCAGTGTTGTTTACAGCCAACATGAGTAACAGTGGAATCACACCGTCTTTCTCTGTTTAAGTACATTTGGGTGTGGGAGGTAGGGGGGTTGGAAACTACCTGGGAAAAAAGTGCTCGTAACAGGCTGTTTAAGACTCCAAACAAGCACAGGAAGAAAATTAGACTTTCAGAAAAAACATCCTGTGCAAAACTTCACATGTACATTCCTCTGCACTCCCAAACAAAGAAAAACAGAACAAAAAACCAAAACCAAACCCCACCCAAAAAACCAAAACCAATGCAACAGAAAANGGTGGTGTGTTTATTGGTGGTTTTTTTGTTTGGTTGGTTGGTTTTTTTAACAGAGTTCAGACATTTCTGTTCCTAATCTGTCTATCCTGCTTTTCCTATGTCCTGTGTTCAGGTGTTTTCTAACCTGTACAAATCCAGATGGTTTTCTACTGTTTAAACCAGGTCAAACTGAAGTAGCAAAACATGCTAGAAACCATCTTGGATATGAATTTTTTTCCAAGAGAAGCAAAGCACTGAGACATATCGAACAAAGTATGAGGAATTCAGCTAAAAGCAGTGTAACTTTTAATTTTTAGTCAGGGTGTACCCTGACACATTACATGCAAGCTGTAAAATCTAAGGTGTGTGTATATACAACTAAAATATCAATCATAATCATCCATGTATCTGCTACATGATTACACCCACAGCTTCTACTCTGTGTGGATATGCAGATAAACACACATAAACATAAATGTAGAAGAGGAATGATTCAGTGTAACAGGGCTTCAGAAAGGTTTGATGTGGAGCAAACTTAAGGAAGTATAAAAATACCACCAAAGAAAGAGAAATCCAGAGAGTGAAGGAAGCCAGAGAAATGAGCAGCCACCTAGATTCAGACAAAGCGAAATAAGCAATAACCAGCCACACAAGAAGACTGTTTGGATTTGGAAACTGCGCTTCACCTGGCTTGAACAAAATCTGCATTCTGCTTCAGAGCACTATCCTGTTGCAGTGGATTTATTCCTAGTGGATTAAGGGCTCTTACTGGGTTTTAAACTAAAGCACTCCCTATATTTTATTCTCGGCTCCATTAACTGTTCTTTTTCATTTCCTAACTAGAAAGTTAATAATAAGGGTAATCCAAATAAAAATTTATCTTCTGTTTTATAATTTACAAGCACCATGCTAGTACTGGACTGACAACAGAGGAAGACAGATACTTTACCAAGAATTACAAACTAACTACAAACACTTCTTTCAAAAATCATATATTCTGGTACCCATAAAAAGAATTAAAGGAAACTATGGATGGTTTGTACATCTAATTCATAAGAATAATTTAATAATATTTAAGATATATTTTAAAACCACAAGATTAAGTAGATTTATTAAATCTAATAAGGTGTTTATGAATATAAAAACCATGGATGCTGTTCTTTTCTGTGAAGATCCTTAAAAAGCTGCCATTTAAGGATCTATGAAGATCCTTAAAAAATGCCTTCAAAACTAAAACTAATGTCATTTCTAAAATTTTCCTATTAATTGTGCTGACATCTTTGTATTCAATCTGTGTGAATAAAAGTGGAACCTATATTTGGGATTAGACTTTCTATTGGCATAAATCACAAAAGAGATACACTGGTAATCTGTTATATAAAAACTGGACCACCACAGGTATCTAGCTGTTGCAATTCTAAGTCACTGTGCTCTAGGGCAAAGGGTCATATTCAGGTGCCCACACAGTGAAAGGTAAGCATGAATGGAAGTTACTACTTAGAAGTAAGGATTCAAGAGGCTTTGAAGAGCTTAAAAGCCCTAGGCTTTCATAAGCCTTAAGAGATGTTTCAGCAAAACTAGAATCACACAGCACAGGCTGGTGCTTCGAAAGTATTAAAACCAGCAGAGTTACTTCAGGGTTTCTGGAGACCAACAGAAGTCTTTTTTCCAAAAACCCATAGAACATACACAACTATATCTCTATCCAAAGAGAGCTATACTTACAAGCTCTAATAAAAAGGTTTCTTTTTGTTATTAAGATGTATAAACCAGAGCTCAGTTTCAACTGGAGCACATTAGGGCATTCTAGTGACACTTGCGCTTCCTTACTTCCCTATTTCTGAAATGCAAACTAATTCATCTTATTTATTTCTCAAAGGTATAAATAGATTTGTAAGCCTAAAGAATGAAAGCTTAAGTGTCTGCATTTAAAAACATTTTACTGTTCTCCCTCCTTCTCAGGTATTCCAAAATTGAGTAAACGATGGGGGAAGGAAGGACAGCTTAGTACACATTTCCTTCCTTCACTTTCCTTTAATTTTTCTTTAAAAAAACCTCTCTGTCCAAGAATATTTGAACTGTTTCTTCATGCAACAAAACCCATGCAGCTTAGTAAAGAGTTTATACTAACCTCACCTATGCCAAAAAATCCACAATTACAGTCACTTCTCTATGATACTCTCTGGGATCACATATCACCTGCATGCACACAGTTAAAATACTGGTCTGTTTTAGCAGAATTAATATGCATTTGTGTGTGTTGATGAAACTTTCCCTCTCCTGCATCTTTAGTTTACCTAGGTTTCCCAAAGGTATATAACGGGTTTTTTAATATATATTTGTATATAATCGTCTCTCCTCTTCCCTATAAACTTTTATATCATTGTTTTCTCCCCGCCAATTCTTACTGTGAGAGTACAGCTCTAGAGCTTTCAAAAAGTTCAGAGAACAAAATCAGTCTTACAGGTAATGTATTATTAATACATATTGATAACACATTAACAATAACTCTTACATTATAATTATTTGCTATGTATGCAGTCTTGTATATAAATATACAAGTCAGTGATTCCTGCCACTAAAGTATATACTAAAAGATAATATAAAGACAACATTTGAGCATTCACAGAAATATGTTTTTCGAAATGCAACTGTACTAGCGATATTCTGTAGTGTAGTGAAAAACAGCCCACAACTGTTTACTGCTGTAAGTGTAGAAAAGCTTAATTAAATTTGCAGTGAAACTTTAAGTAGTGATCACTGGACCTGGAATATGGTCAAAATACCTAGAACTGGAAAAAAAAAAAAAGATCTAGTAACTAATTCAAAACCACAGATTTCGGCACGGTCTGAACATCCTCTTTGCTCCCCATCAAAAAGTTCAATCTTGAGAACACCATGACTGTGCTAGTAATGAATCTGTGCTCTAAGGGCATGCTCTGAACAAGTATAACCCTTTACAACAAATGAAGACTTTCCACAGATCACCTTTTTAATCACTGTTTCAGTCCAATCTTGCTTAGCTTGGAGGGAGACAAGTCCAACACAACATGGTATGCTCTGCTATGTCCATCTGCTTATCAAATTTCTATCCTGTTAGAGCTTTCAGTGACTTGCCATTTTCAGCCTCTGCATGAGCACCAAAAAAGCACTTGCTAAACTGGAAAAGCAAAGTAATCGTGAAGTATGAGGATGAGCTGGGACTCTTAAAAAACACTGTTTTGAATCACTATGGACTCAGGATTGCCATGACTCTGAAGCACGTGAAAGATGCCATCCCAGTTCTGTGACAACAGCTTTGTACGTGCCTATGTTAGAAAGTAGAAGGCCGCTTTCTTCCCTATGCCTGCTTCTTTTTCTCCACTCCCTGTTCTCTTCTCACTGAGCTTCTCCACTTGTATACTATGAAAACAACATTTCCAGGCAAAGAAATATATATTTAAAATAAAATCTGATTATTAAAAAAAAAAAAAAGACTTTTTATCCTCACAATAATAGCTGCCAGGTTACCGACTACAAGTAGCTGAATTTCAGTGTCTATGTGAGATAATTATTTCCTGCTACCATTAGTAGTAAATGACATTGTGAGGCTTTCACTGTACACAGCAAAAAGCATGTAATTTTTAGACAAAAACAATCTCAATGTTTATCTATCCATTTATCTTGAAATACATACAGACATACATAAAAATGAAGAGGAAGACTGTCAATGGCATTAATGAATTCCAAGCAACAAACATACAAACTTGTGCAACAATTATTTAAAAGTCGTGTAGAGTATGATTACCTGTATAACAGAAAACGTGTTAATTTTTTTATGTTACAATAAATTCACATCATACAGCACACCAGCCAGGAGCTATCAGGTACTACCTCCGTGAAATTTAGTGCAGGGTTAGCAACAGGGTAGTTAAGATAGATGCCTTTGTGAGAACAAGCCACAAGCAACACTAGGTTTGCCTTCTAGTACAGTACTCTCCTCCCCCTGCTAAAGGCATCACTAAGAGGGGTGGGAGGACTCACCACACCGTCACTCTGTGGCTTAGGTTGCTTGGTGGGATCCAAAGCAAAGATAGTATACTCAGAGAGAAAAGCAGGTTCTGCTATCATCCCGGCTAGCAGCTGTCATTCAATGCAAAAAGTAGGAAAATGAAAATAAATCAAGTAATAAGGTAAAGAACGTTGCACGATTTTACTCAATTTTTCCACACTATTAAAATCATCATAAAACGATACAGCAGTTTATGAGACACCAGAAATTGATAAAGGCAGGACATAACCAGAAAATATGCATTAGATCATTTCAGAACAGCCAAAATAGTTTTGATCATTCAGAAGCAAAGAAACACACAATTAAAAAGAAAGATCCTAGTTTAGGCAAAGATAAAGACAATGTTTCAGGCGCTGATATTGTAATTTTTTTAAAACTTCTGTGCATGACTTATCTTCAGATACCACTGAGCCTTCTTTGCTCTCAGTTATGCGTGAAAAACTCGTTATTCTAAAAATTCTATCAGTATTTAGTTATAAACAATATAAATTGCATGCTTTTGACTATTTATCATTTAGTGCTCTTATAGACTAGAATTCTAACTACATTAAAAATAAATTCCTTACAAAATTTTTCAAACTATCAGCAGACTATTTTATAAAAACACCACAAATTGAATTAACCATTTTATGAAGTCAGTATCAAAGAAGAGATTTAAATTCCTAGAGACAAAAAACATGAAGAGAAAGAGACTGGAATTTGAATTCAAACTGGATATATACATGTAACGTAATGCAATCTAATACTGTTAGGATGCTGTAACAGGTTTCAAAAAATATTCCTCTCATGATTTTACTCACACACAAAAGTTCCAAGGTTCAACTTTCTTATAGCCTGAGATTTCCAAACTGTGCTGTCTGCTGACTGAACCAAAACACGATATGGCTTTTCTTTCTCATTATTTCAGAACAATTTTGTTTTATTTCAAGTTACTAAATAGTATTTTTAGGAATCAAATCTATTATAATGTAAGTTAGAGCTTCATAATTTTTTTTTGTGACTGTTACATTGACTCCAGTGCTCCAGCAGATGAATTACATAAATTCAAATTGAGAGAGGAAAAATATTTTCATGTGTAAGATCTGGAATGCTACATGACTTGCAATTTTTGTCCACAAAATCCTTTCAGAAAATGTATTAAGTGCTTGATGTTCAGTGACAGCCATACACAATAGCCTCTGAATGTCAGTACTGATTCCCTATGTCTTCTCTAATGTATTTCTACACTGAAAAAACCCAAATAATTACTGAAAAACCTGAGTAGCTGAGACCTAAATTACCAATCCTGCAGAAAACAAAGCAAAATAAAAACCTAAACAATGCGCTTTTATTGTCTGCTATTTGATTCACTATACTATATATATATATATACACACATACACACATATATATACACACACAGACATACAATCCCCACCCCCCCCCAGTCCATTGCTGGAGAATCCTGTTAGTTATATCAGAAGACCTTCTAGAGCTACAAAGGGAAAGCAGCTTTGGTTCATGGTCAAAAAAAAAAAACCACACAACCCCACTACAAAATTGTGAACTGTCTTTACAGACAGGGTATCTGCAGAGCGCTAATTCTAAAATGTATGCCCAACTTTTACTTCTCAAACTGGTAAGTACAGTGACAATTAATTCTTACTTCTATTATTCAGCTGCTCTTATCATGGCATTCCCAAAGCTGGCATGGGACAAGTGCTCCAATAGTTTACTTGATTTGCCAAGAACTAGCTAGGTCTGAGAAACTCAGGTGAAACTTCTCATTTTTAAGCTACTACAAACACGAGCTGCTAGCAAAAGAGATGGTCCCATTTCTCTTGCTCCCAATCTTCTTCCCCCCAGCCTGGACACACTTGCCCAGTGCATCCACTGTGGTTGCAACCACATGCTGAGTTTGGTCAGACTGGTCACCAGTCCCTCTCTCCCAGCCTGTTAGAAGTATAATTCCTAAGAGTAAGCTGTGTTAAAGCTCCTGCTATGTATTTATTCAAGTGTGTAAAACCCATGTAACTTTCCTTCCTCATCTGAGCTTTTAGGCAAAACAAAAATAAGGAAGCTGACCACTGTTAATGATTCCAGAAAATCTTCATTAAGTGGTGATGGTTGTAGAAGCTCATAGCCTTGGCCATGCTATTCATTTTGTGCATGTACCTCTTGAAAGGGTATATGCCAGAAAAAGAAATGGCAAATACTATGTATACACAAGTGTACAAACATACAGCAGCAGTACTACAAGCAAGCCTGATGACCTCGTGAATTAGAAGCATGCAAATTCTCAACCACAAATAAAACAATGAAATCTTTAAGATAAAAATTACTTTGTATGTTTAGACAAGGCCAGTTAAGATGATGAAACACAGTTTGCAAAGCACTCATAAATGGATTATGGCAAATATTATTAACCAAAAGATTATGAACATTTTCAGCATGTAACATATATTAACTTCAGCTTAGTTATGTCACTTTTAAAAACATGACCGTCAAGAACTTCAGGAATCACAAATGGTTCAAATTATCTCTTCATAGTAACAGTATGTTAATGTTTGCTTCTCAAAATATTAAGTTGTGACATTTCACCATAGTATTATTTTGCTTAATCCCAATTCCATTAAATAGTACACCAAAGCAACTTGCATTAAAAAGAATTCTTATTTAATCTAACAAGTTATTACTCCTCACCCAAAATAATAATAATTAAAAAAAAAAAAATCAGACTGTCAGTATGTTCAGCATCCATTAATTGTTATATTTTCAATCATCCCCTGAAGTCCATGACCATGTCACTGCAGCCAAATTCTAACAGGAGGCTTAGACAGTAAGTCTTTTACAAAACGTTAATTACAAACCCCAAAACTTATGGGTAAGATGACAAAGAGCTTTAAACAATGGAAAGAGTCAATTTTTAAAATTCACTCAAACTACCTGGTAGGCAAGTGATAGGGAGTGTATGTCACTCCTTTTTACCAAGATCAGAAGATCCAAGCTATCCACAGCCTAAAATATGCCAATCCACATTAATAACTGTTATGGTTTTGAGAAAAAGAAAGAAAAAAGCTTATGAATATAAATTGATGCAGTACTGCTTGATTTTGCAGACATACAACTCCAGGGTCTCTATCATAACTAATAGTCTACACAAACAGTAGAATGCAATTAACAATACTGTTGAGTTTCACAGACCTTAGTCAGAACCCTGATGCCAGAACATGACTAAATCATCTCAGCTTCACCCTACTGTTGCGTGAGTAAAGGCAAGCAAAAAAGGGAAGGAGCCAACCCTACAAATAAAGAAGGGCAGAAGACAACAATACTGAGGCAGAACAGTAATCACTATCAAAATGAAATCACAAAATATTTCCTCCCCAGTAGCCAAGACAAGAGTTTCACACTTCAAAAAGCTACCAAAGACAGAATATATATACTCAGTCATGGTCCAAGAGTGGTATTTCCTTAGCACATTTAGAACTGGCTGCATCTTCTCATTAGTGAGTTCATCCTCCATTCTCAGATGTTGGGTGCCCAACAATGAAAATATTTAAGTACTTGCTCACAGTATTTTTGTTACTCCAGCAGNATTAAACATATCTGGTGCTATACTGTCTAATGTATCACTAGCACCACATTAGCGCTATGCCAGTAATCTGATCAATAAAACTAGACAAGCAGGGAAGCCAACGGGGCTGAAGCATACTGGAAACAGACAGAATGTGCAAGGATGTAAATAAACCTTTAGCTAACCTTCTCTAATCCTCTGAATGCCATCAAATCACACTTGAAGCTTGCTACAGAAATCCTACTAAGATCTTCCAACATTCTGTTTCAAACACACTCCAGGGTAAATGAACTCCCTACCCCATATCGACCTTCATCTCAGGCACCAAATTAAGGCTACGATATTGCTGATCTTTTGTCACAATATTTAACTCCCAATCTTTTTTTTGCAAGTAAAATCTTACTAACCAACAAACATTTCTATCTTGGAGAGAAAGTTACAAATGAGGTAAATTAGGTGATGAAGCCAGACACCAGATGATGCTATGTTTCCTTCAGTATTACCAAAGAACAATACATAAAGTTATTTTTTAAATAACCTTAGTATTTCCAAAATTCTGAACAGTTTTTGTAGCCCCCAAGTTTGGCCTAAGTTAAGCGGCCTTACTTGTTCTTTATGGACTTTCTGAACTCCAAAACCAACTGTGTTCATATTATTCTTGCTATTTCTCTTCCCGCTGAAGAATTACCATGCTCAAATCTTCCTTTGCTAAGATTCTGATGAGCAGGGCGCAAAGGCCAAAGCACATGTGATCCCCAGATCAAAGAGCTTCCTTAACACGCGGTGAAACAAAAACCAGAATTTAGCGGGGATTAGAGTTTGACCCAAGTCTCATTGCTCTGGAGATGGCAGTAGTTGAATTAATGCATATTACATACGTGTAATACATGTTTGATTGCCAAAGGCAGTCATTATTCCCTTCCAGAAAAAAAGAAGAGAATCAGTGGTTCCAAATTTCAGATTAACCTGTTATCAAGTAAATTCTTATATTTTCTTAGCAAAGTGCATCATGGTATATGTGCATTTGTAGTATGTTAATGCTGAAAAGCTTCTACAATTGCACGTGGACAGTTTTGCTATGTTGTATACAAGCACAGTAAGAGAGAGGCAAAGGGATCAGACTATAAGATTGTCTAAGAGACAAGCCAGTATTTGCTCATCTAGTTCACGGAGCTGGGGGATGTCAGCTATCAGACTAAAAGTTTAGAGTTTCAACTCTTACTGACAAGTAACTCATTCCCCACAGTAAAATAAATAAATTTGGTTATTTGTCCAAGTTGGGGAATGCCAGAAAAAAGTTGTGAATAATTCAGTAATTTTCTGATTTACACAAACATTTATTTACAGAAGGTTTGTGCAATTTGCAACAAAAACTCTTATGCCTCATTGCTACTGTGATTGGGTAATAGGAAAAAAGAGCTAAAAGTTCAAGGTTTCTCTCTGCAATTAAAAAAGCCCCAGAAACTAAGAGTGCACAACTGCATTTTCAGAAAGAGGTAGTACAGAAATCAAACACAACTCTTTTCTGGTTTCTGAGCAATCTAAACATGCTGGTGTATGCATCAGGAGTTGTAAAATCCAGGCTTTGGATACAAACTAGGTTATGCAGCCTCCAAAATTTAGTTTTAAATTTGCATGTCAGAAATGAAAAAAATATAGACATGTCTGAACCACTATCATCTTTGCAGGGCAACGTCTATTTAGAAGTACTTCAAATGAAGTATATGAATACAGGAAAGATGCAGTATTAACAAAGGTACTGAAGGAATATTATTTCAGCTTTACTTGTCCTGCTTTATTAATAGCCCACACTAGAAAAGCATTTCAATTAATCTAAAAACACTGTCATTATATAGCACTAAAGTGAGACTGAAAAGTACCTTGGCTAGTTTATCTTTAGCTCTAAGAAGAGCTATATATATTGTCCTCTGCTGTCACTTCCATAACACTCATGAGGATGTGAGTGCTATTTGGATCTGCATGACTGGTAGGTCACCCACAGCAAGCTATCAGCTGTTTGCTCTCACTTGATAGCTCCAAACTAGCTTCGTTATCTTCTGCAGGTGGGCCTGACTTGTAAATAAGTATACATTAGAACAGAAAGAAAATTTTGAACTTCTAGGAACTATACTGAATATGACTGATGTATTTCACCTTAAATTCTGTTCAAGAGTCAACGCAGTAACAGTTTGAAAACCAAACACTATTCTCTTCCCTAGAAAAGACTGGAAGCACTAAGCAAGCATGTTTTAATCATCCAGGGCTGTTTCAAATGGCACCAAGACCAACTCAGAAAGCATCTGATATGCAAATTGTCTGAAGAAGTTCTACAGAAGTACCAATATATGCTTTTACCTCACACTGCAGTCATATTTTATGACCTACTTGCAGGAACAGATTACAGAACTAGACAGACTTCTGCTTTCTCCTTATACACGACAAAATTATGAGCTTCTCTGTAACACTGCCTCTGGAGATCCACAGCTTCACTAAAATAGAAGCTGAAGAAGAAAGTGGGCACGAAAAAGAAACTTACCTAGTATTCCATGAATGCAGCATCCAAGTTTTTTTTTTTTAAACTGAGAATGTTTTGGAATTTTGAAAAATACAAAAAATCTTATCATTGCAGAATATAAAGCAAGAATGTTTGCCTGTACGTTTTATTGTAATTCTTTGATCAGACTAATGCTGTCATTTACAACTATAATTCACTCTGAAATTGTTTTTATTCTAAAAATACTCTTGAGTTTAAATCAAAGCTTTCACGTGCAATACTTGCAACTTTGGTATTACAGCACTAAAAATCTGAAAACACGATCTATTGAAGACATACTAAAACATAATAGCCCAGAGGGAGGACAGAGAACATACAAGAGAACTAGTATACGCTGTAATTTTGCTTAGCTTTCAGTACCAAAAGGGGCAGCAATTATTCATGTACTGCAAGAACATTTTAGCATATGATACTGTTCAAAACCCAAACATTTTCAGTGTATTAAATGTTGTCCAACTTTAGTTCATTGTAATGCCATTGCCATCGACACCTGTACATAAAACATCTGCCTGAGCAAATGAGAACACCGCAAAAAACGCCCCCCAAAAGACATAACACACCCATATAAACAGGGCATATATTTTCAGAGGTAGTATGTAATATCTGCATCTTCTTTAAGCACAGTAATACTGCCGTTGAACTGAATTTTATGAAAATCTAATCCAACAAACAAATTTCAAAAACAATATGCTTTTAATCATTCTGTTAACATTTATGAGAAATATTTGGATAAAGGAGATTTCATGTCTTGATCATTTAAAATTACCTTTTTTTCAGTAAAATTTTTCATTTGACTTAAAACCACTCCTTACAAAACAAGAAGAAATTTTCATTCCCTTAGCAGCTTCACTACTTTCTGAATTTCTAATTACAGGATATGTTTCACAAGTAAAATTCTTATAGCAGCTCCATAAGCCCAAGGATAACTGTAAATCTGAGGTCACTTTAGTACTCTGTTTCCATTCTTAATCTTATTTCTCCTTCTGCCTCTCCGATCATTCCAGTGTAACCACTGTATTTGGAGCATAATGTTCTTCCAACATAACTTGGCATGCCCTATGGGGAATTCTTTGCTTCTCCTGTTTGTCTGGAAAAGCAGTCTGAAAAAACAGTCTGCTGGGGGGGCAACATACATCTAATGAAGCAGTACAAGACAAAATGTAGTTCTCCATAGAAATGATGAACACTACAGAAAGCATTGATACATCCAGGCGACATATAAGAAGCACCCAACAACATTTGGAAATGTATTTATTTTTTAAATATGTTACCCAAATTGTGAAGAAAGCTAGTATTTTTTACTAAATCAACTGATGAAACTGAAAAAGAAGATGAGCCTTCAGGCTCACAAACCTTCTTCACATCTGGAATAAAAGCAGACATCCTCAAAAATAAATATGAGTTAAGGAAAAGTATTCTGCCTTTCACTCAATGTGTGAGTTACACTATTTGAGCAGAAAAGCAGTGGGTACTTGTATAATAAAAGGGATGAGGAGTGTTACCAGTTAATCTTTCCCTTTATTTCCCACTGAAAAGAGAGAGGAAGATTTCTTCCTTTTGTGTAGGCAGCACCAAGTTAATGCCAGACAAAAACCAGTGAATCAGTCCCACAGAGGAACATCACTGTGTCTCATGGCTTCAATATTTCATAGTGCACTAAGCTTTTGCTGCTTAAGAAGTCTGAAAACCTTGGCCAAATCAGTCCTTTAACCTCTAGCACATTCTGCAATGGATACACACAACAAAATAAAAAAGGGGGAATCTTTATGTTTGCAGTGGCCACTGATGACACCAACTCTCGGCACCAACTCATTCCTTCTAGGCCACAGTGGTAGTTCTCATGCAGCAATATGCCACTTCTATACTCTGCATTAAGAACAGAAATGCAGGTTGTATTTCCTGAAAAAAAAAAAAACAAAAAACAAAAAACAAAAAAAAAAACAAACCAACAAAAACCAAAAACCAGCAAACTCTCCTTACTGAAACACTTAATAATTTATCCTGGGTGACACTGCCTGCTGACATTTTGGAGCACCAGTTAACAGAAAACCTCTCTCCAGGGACAGAGGGAAGTCATTACATACAAATATATAACAGTAGAGAAAATAAGCATTTATTAGGAAACTCAATACTGCATTTCCAAAATGCAAAACAAAATCATGAGGTACTCTTCCTTTTGTTTCTATTATCATTGCAGAAAGCAAATTGCCAAGCTGTAATCACTGGTAGCATTCATAATGGAATCTAAGACAAATTTCAGGTATAGCAGATCAACTGCTGAAGAAAACGTGGTGTTAAAAACCAAAGTGGATTGTCCCACTGCAAGAAAACACATCTTTTTTGTACCAAAACCCAGCAACTGAATTTTCTGGCTAGGAACTCAAGATTTCCTCTAATAAAGTCCACAGAAACACAGAAGTTCCCTGCTTTACTCCACTGGCCTATTTTCACACTAAATCATGGCTTTTTTTCTTTGTTTTTTCTTTTTTAATCAAGCCACTTCAAAAAAGCCATAGTACTACATATGAAAAAAGATGAGTGCGGATTATCTCCTCTGTTTGCTCTATTACGCAAGTCACGGTTACCCATCACCCTAACAGTGATTTTAATGATATTTTATGATTGATAATTTAGACTCAGTTTGGTTTGTTGTTTGTTTTTGGTTTTTTGGGGGGTTTTTTTGTTTGGTCCCCGCCCCCCCCCCCCCCCCCCCGGGGGGGGGGTGGGGGGGTGTTTAAATTTGATAATTATTACTGGTATGGTTAGAAACATTCACAAGGGCTCAGTTTAAGCCTTTAGGCTCACCCACCTCAAGTTACCTGAGCAGTTAACTGGATTCCCCCAACTTTTCAACCAAAAGAGGCATAAAACCCAAAGTTAATCTCTCTGAATGTAACTTCTGTCCCACTACCTCACTGATTTCAGTTCAGGGGTAAGATTTTTAAGACCTGAAGAAGGACTTCAAAGGTTTCCTAATCTGGGGGTTAACCACTACAGCTTAAAGGTCAGGTTTACTAATATCAAACACTTCAGTATTTAACCTGAAAATTAGACTATTCACACCTATAAATGCACAGAAAATATTGAGACTGAGGAATTAAAAAAAAAGTTAATAAAGGACACAAAGTTAGATTTTTATTTTATTTGTTTTTAAAGTTAAAGTTGAAAAATACAGAAAACCAGTTCTCAACTAACCTCTTTGTCTGGTGTTAAAGTGCCTTCATCATTCTGATCTGTAAACGAAGATGTCCTGCTTCTGTTGCCAGTTGGTGGAGGGGATTTGGAAGGGACCTACACAGAGATCACATATATCAACAAGTAATAATATTAAGTCCGAAACTAATTATTCCGTATCATAATTGACTTCAACAATTACTAGCTATAACATCTCAGTAAAGCCTGCTCTACACCTTCCTTTTAAAGAAAACAACCAGTTCCACATACTGTCTGTGACAAGTTCTACCTTACAACAAAGTCTCCAGAGCAGAATATGTCATGAATCAGCCACAAGAGCATGCAACAAAATTAGTTGTTTTGATTTTTTCTGACCATAGTCCTCTTAGAACCGATTTGAAACTCAAGCCTTCTAATACTTTAACAACATACTACAGTTACTTAAGGTTTAAAAGTTTTGCAAACTGACAGGGATTCAAACATTTATATATGGAATACCATCTGATTCCTTTAAGAAATTAACAAAAAAAAAAACAAAACCAAAACCCACAAAACCTGACAAAAGAAAAAAAAAACCTTATAAAATTGAATCTAAACAAAGAAAAAGTGCAGAAGAAAATGACACATTTTATGATGTCAATATGAACTTGTCGTTCCTGTCAGCACTGAACATGCGTTCAAAGAAATTTCACAACTTTATGCTGAGTGAGGTTGCAACAAGCCATGCCAACCCAGCCCAAACGTAGCTTGCCAGCCTCATACTTCAAAATTCAAATAAAAAATTTCAGTATAAATGTAATGAACATAAAAATATCAACAAGGTTTTATGTACAAAGAAACTACTTAACAAGATCTCTCATTAGGTATATTCTACAATATAACCAGAATGAACAAATTGTTGCCGGGGAAAAAAAAAAAAAAAAAAAGCCAAGCAAGCAAAAACCATAACTACCACAAATCCTTTAACACTTTGTTGCAGCACCATCATTGAGGTTGCATACATAAATTCTGCCTCGCAAAATGCCTGTCTCACAAGACAGAGCTGGATGTTCTAACACATGATTGACAGAGTGTCAGACCACTGAAAAGACATTACCAAAACAGACAGTTTTTCAGAGAATTACACGCACTTTATAGCCTAAATCTATGGGTACATTTTGGAAAATTTGGATACTAATGAATTAACTCCAATATCATACAAAACACAAGATTATTCCAAAACCAGTCATAGTTACAGGTCTGATCAAGTGCACCCAATGCTCCCACCTGAAAATACAACTCAGAAGTCAAACACCTCACCTAGTACCAAATTACCATTCCCCATGAAAGCACTATGACCTGCTGAAAAATTTCACACCAGAAGTATTCATAGGGTTTCAAAACCAACAATCTATTCATGCCAATAGCCTACTCTCCTTCTTTTATTCCTACTCCCTAACCTAATGCCACTGATTTAAAGAAGATCGCTTCTGGCCCTCACCATACAGAAGGAAAACGTCTTCCAAACGTTCATCGCTACTTTGCTACTGCTGAGGAGTATAAACGTCTCTCTTCACTCTGCTTTTAACGGTTCTACAGTTTTCACTGCTGCATTCAGACTTCTTGTCAATTTACAGCCATTTCAGTGGCACTACACTCTGCAACACAAATATTCACTGATTTATGCAACAAACAGAAAGATTATGTAACTGAAGTTGCCTAGAACACAGGAGATGGAACAGAATGGCATAGTCCAGCTGGAAGGGACTACAACGATCATCTCGTCCAACCGCCTGACCACTTCAGGGCTGACCAAAAGTTCAAGCATGGGATGAAGGGCGTTGTCCAAATGCCTCTTAAAACACTGACAGCCATGGGGCATCGACCGCCTCTCCAGGAAGCCTCTTCCAGGCTTTGACCACCCTCTCGGTAATGAAATGTTGCCTCATGTCAAGTCCAAACCTCCCCTGAGGGACGCAGCTTGGAGCCATTCCCACACCTCCTGGCACTGCGTATCAGGGAGAAGAGATCTTGCACCTCCCACTTCTCTCCTCAAGAAGCTGCAGAGAGCGAGGAGGTTGCCCCTCAGCCTCCTTCTCTCCAAACTAGGCAAACCCAAAGTCCTCCCTCAGCCGCACCTCAGAGGACGTGCCTTCCAGCCCCTTCACTGGCTTTGGTGCCCTCCTCGGGACACATTCAAGTACCTTCATATCCTTTTGAAATGGTGGGGCCCAATTTACGGGATTACATCCCCCCCAGTACGGGAATGCAATTAGCACGACTATGCTCATTGTTGCAGGATATGCTAGGTCAGCATGCATTTGACCTGCGTGGCCCTTAGCAGCGAGGAAAGCATGGTCTTAAAATGCACTGGCTACCAGTTCGTTTTCGAACGTAACCCAAAGCATAGGTTTTACCTCGTAAACCCCATGTTGTTTGAAATCCTTGCTCCTCCAAAGACTGCCTTTTTCCTCAAAGCCCTCTGGACAGGGGGCCCTCATGGCAAGGGAATTCCTCTCTAGCCTCGCTCTGCCTGCTGATCTCTCAGATCCACCTTTGGACACGTGCAAGGGCCTGTCTCCTCACACTGAGCTTGTATCAAAATGGTGAGACTCTTCAACTGAACAGACGTAGCCTGGCAGCTTTCTGCACTCATTGCACCAGTTCTGCAAACTAATTACCATGTGTGTACTAAAAGACTCTTTTTCATAGTTCCTTTTATGAATTAAAAAAAAAAAAAGAGAAGTTCCTTTGAATGAATGACATCATCAGTAATTTCATCCCACCGACAGTCTCAGGTGGGCATCTAAAAAGCAAAATCTTCAGTCCTTCTTTGCAGCTATCTTCCAGGTGCGTAGGGCCTCTTAAAGAGAGGCAGTTGCCTTTTAGTCTTGGATGGCCACCTGGCCAGACACCTCCTTACCCATATCAGTATTACCAGCAACAGCCTTCCTCTTCACTAAACGCCCACAGAATCCATTGAAAAAATCATCAGCAACCTTTATTCACCCTCCTGGAGAGTAAAGCATATCCCTACAGACAGCAGCGCCACAAACTGCATTGCACTGAACCACCAGTGTTTTGTCTCTCAGACCTATTTCAGTGTCTGGGCTGATTTGGGACTTTCTCCCATGAAACTTCCAAAATGGAAGCTCGGTTCATGCCAGCTGTGGATATTTTCTTCCCTAGGAGGCAGACACCCACTTTGAAAGGGACTGGAGTGACACCACCAGCTTCATGTTCAGAGCCCACCCACACAGCCCGTCCGTTGCCCAGCCGGCCGGGGGAGGGCTGGATCTGCTGGTTGTGACTGTGTGGAGCTGGAGTCCAGCAGGCTACTGAGGGCTGAAAGCCCACTTAACACATCTCTCAGGCTCCACCCTTCATGCTTTGCTGCCATCAAATGTATGAAAGAGTGAAGTTCACGGTCAGGTCTTTGGAATTTAGACTGCAGAAAAGCATCGTTCAAGAAATGTAAGTTTCCTTGTCCACACCATATTCTGCATTTCATGGCACCCATGAATCAGAAGCAGCTCTATCTCATGGTGTAGTTGTAGGACCCCATCCTCCCTACCAGCTGAAGCTCTGACAGAAGAGACATCCCCTACATCAACAGGCCCTGAGTGAAGAACTGCAGGGTAGAAATAGGTAACACAACGTCAAGTGGAGCGCCATGAGTTTCTGCTCCAGTTTGGAAACATTGGAGTAGGCAAATGTTCCTGGAGGCATGAGTAGGTCACAGGGTGACCGTGAGCCACGGATGTGACACAGGCAAATGCATTCTTGTCTGTCAGGCAAGGAAGGCAAGCATTGTGCAAAGCCCTGGTGAGAACTCACCTGAACCACTATGGCCATTTCTCATTCCTTGCGTCCAAGAAAAACAAATTCCATCTGGGATAAAGGCAAACAAAGACTAAGTGGTTGATTAGGGGCATGGAGGGCCTACAGAAGATGATGATGACTAGAAGGAGCAAAACAAAGGCTGAGAGGGCTGCCATCGCTTTCAAGAAAGGTATCAAGGATGAAGGCCAAAGGAGGAAAAGCACCACTGAACTGCAAGGAAAAATATGGTCAAGAACATAAAATAATTCAGGACTTCTTCAGGAGAAGACCACCTCACAATAAACAGTGTAATAGCAAAAGTCCCTTGGTGCATTGGTAAGGAATTGTGAGGAAATCACGCATGCTCTCTACATCTCTGCAAAGTTCATGCTGAGGGAACCAAACCCCTGTCTTTCACCTCTGGCATCACCACAACCAAATGAATGTCTATGGTATAAATGCCATTATTTACACAGTCCGAAGGTACATACCAATTTTGGCACCAACATACAAAATGACAAGAATAGTACCTTCCTTACTCTTTCAGTACTCCAAATACTAAATCCTAAAGGAAAAGGAGACTTGCCAGGATTTTAGATAAGATCTGAACGTCTTCCCACAAATCAAGGTAGGCAAATAACTCTCAGAAAGGTTAAAGTCACAAATGAGGTCTGAAAGTTCTACCCCGCGGCTGAAGCGCATTTTGTATCCTGTATAAACACAGCCAATGGGTGTGTTTAAAAGAGGAGCTGTGCAGCTTGGTTTCAGTGAGAAAACGGGATGTGACGGCAACAGCAGCACTGGGCTATTTTCACGGTTTGGAAGAGTTGTCCTTTGCCTGGCTGTGCTTTGGGCACAGATCCAAATGTTCTAGGTCTGAAAATGACCAACCTTTCCACCACACCAGTGTCACCTCTGCACACTTGTTTTTCAAAGCCTGTCTTATTTCCATGGCAGCCTGCTGGCACCATCCATCCCAATCTCTGGCTCTGGTTACACTTTGGCTTTCCTCCAGGCTGCGGCTGCTGAAATCACCCCCCTTGAGCCCCCAGAAAAGGGTTTGTGTCCAGTCAGATCAAGTCCCTGGTCCTCCTCGCTGTAGGGCCTCACGGACGTTAGCTCTGGCACACAGAGGGGACGGCTAATAAGGGTGGTCTCTGGGCTGCAGGGTTGGTTTCTGCCACAGCCTGAGAGAAGAGTAACAGCAGTGGATTTGTCCTTCAGAGCTGAACGGCAGAGGATGCATCAGGGACGCCCAGCAGCTGTGCCCAGTGCATGGTCACCAAGGGCAGGGACAACCCCCCTGGGCATGGGGACTGCCTCAGGGCCAGCACCCCAAAGGCCGTCCTCCAAAGCATGCTGGGCAGAGGGGCGGCGGGCAGGGCTGCGCACGGGGGGGGTCCATCACCCCCATGTCACAGTGCCACCAGCCGGCAACGCCGCAGTCACAATGCCCCGCAGCAGGATAAAAGGCAGCGTCTGCCTGTGTCCTGCTGCCAGAGCTGGCCTGGGGGCAGCCCGAAGACATGTGAGAGGAAGTCCCTGAGTAGCCCATGGAATTACTTGGCAGGGGCTGGGGGAAGAAGACCGGAGGCTGGACGAGGCTGCTGGAGGTTCTCTGCTGCAAGGCCAGCTCCCAGTGGGGCCACATTCAAAGCCCATCTGATGGATGGAAATCCTGATTCAGCCTTCAGGGAACAGATGCAAGCCCCTCAGGAGATGAGAAGAACCACCAAGCCCTGGAGGTGCCCGAGGCTATCAGGCCTTTCCAGCTGCACAGCACTGGCAAGACCAAGGGAATGCCTTCTTGAGGAGCACCGCAGAGCTCGCCGTCCTCATCCCCCATGGAGCCAGGCGCAGCAGCCATAAGAAATGGGATGCAGAGATGTTGCAGGGGGTGCCAGTGCTTTGGAGCAGCCATTGGTGTCCCGCCAGGCGCGGGAAGGATTGTCGCCCCCAAGGTCGGTCAGGCTGGGGGCATGTGGCCACTCTCGGAAGCCCCCGAGATGGCTCCAGGTCGAGGGGGAATAGGGCTTGGGCATCTCCTGGCAGGCCTCACCAGCCTGTGGGACGAGGAGGCAGGTCTTGCTCACACGCTCAGGGAATAGCCGATCGCCAGCTCTGGGGTCAGGAAGGAATTTTCCCCCGGGGCACATTGGCACTGCTCCCCGGGGGTTTTTTGCCTTCCTCTGCAGCACTGAGCATGACCACTTGTCAGGGCTCCTCTGGTCCCTTTTGGCTAGGTTACTGCCTGCTGCTCATGCACCACGAAGATGGCCTCTCGTGCCCTGCAAGCTAGGGGGAGGAAGGCTTTTCCCCCCCCCAGGCTCGGGTAGTAAGCGTTTCTGGGGGTTTGTTGCCTTCCTCTGCAGCATTGTGCACAGCCCCTTGCCAGGCCTCCTTTGGGCCGTTTGGGCGAGGTGCCTGCTGCTCATGCTCCACGAAGGTGGCCCTTGTGCCCCGCATCCGGGGGGAGGAAGCTTTCTAGACTCCCAGGGCGGGCCCCCAGGGTGGCCCCCACGCCTTGCTTCTTGTCCTCTGTAGCACTGAGCACAGCCCCTCGTCAGGGCTCCTCTGGGCCCTTTTGGCTCGCTGCTTGCCTGCTGCTCTTGCACCTGCAAGGCGCCGCTCGTGCCCTGGCTCCCTCTGGCTCTCTTGCCCATAGCAAGTTTGGAGCGGGAGCCAGCTCTGCTCTCCCTTGGCTCCGTTGCCCCAGGGGTTCTTGCTCGTGCAAAACAGCCTGTGCTTGGAAGGCCTCCAGGCTCGCCGCACCATCGGGAGCTGCGACTTTCCGGCTCTCCCCGCGTGCAAGACAAGCGCAGGGCAGGCACGAGAGCGCTTGTCATGCATCACTGGCCAAGAAGCGCAGCGGCGGAGCAGGTTTTGGAAGGCAAAAAGTATGCTTGTCTTCGTTACCTGTCCTACTTTGGAAAATAGCCCACAGTGCCACACAACTCCTCTTCTTTTGTGTGTGGTTGGTCCCGATCCTCATGCTTCGCATTCCCACTCTTCAGAAAACAGGGACTGCTTGGCCTGTGTTCCTGCTGCCACTTGCTGTGGCTCTGGGACTTGCCTTTGCCAGACTGCAAGGGATGTTTTTTCAAGCTCAACTGAAGAACGCATCAGCCTGCTCCTGGCTACGCATGCGCATTGTGAGCATCAACTCTGAAACACATTCAGAAAAAGACAAATAAAAAGAAAATCCTGTTTCCACTTGTAACCTTTGTCTTCTGTGTCCTTCAAACAAGTGGTTTTGGAGCTGACAAACCCCCGGCATTTCAGGCAAATAAGTTTCATCAGTATTCCAACTCATGGTGAGCACAGGGAATAGAATAGCATAGTCCAGCTGGAAGAGACCTACAATGATCATCTAGTCCAACTGCCTGACCGCTTCAGGGCTGACCAAAAGTTCAAGCATGGGATGAAGGGCATTGTCCAAATGCCTCTTAAACACTGGCAGGCATGGGGCATCGACCGCCTCTCCAGGAAGCCTGTTCCAGGCTTTGACCACCCTCTCGGTAATGAAATGTTGCCTCGTGTCAAGTCCAAACCTCCCCTGAGGGACGCAGCTTGGAGCCATTCCCACGCCTCCTGGCACTGGGGACCAGGGAGAAGAGATCAGCACCTCCCTCTCCACTTCCCCTCCTCAAGAAGCTGCAGAGAGCAAGGAGGTCACCCCTCAGCCTCCTTCTCTCCAAACTAGGCAAACCCAGAGTCCTCCCTCAGCTGCTCCTCAGAGGACATGCCTTCCAGCCCCTCCACCAGCTCTGGTGCCCTCCTCGGGACACATTCAAGTATCTTACCATCCTTTTTAAATGGTGGGGCCCAGAACCGCACACAGTGCTCAAGGTGAGGCCGCACCAGTGCTAAATACAGTGGGATAATCACCTCTTTTGACCAGCTGGTTATGCTGTGTTTGATGCACCCCAGGATGTGGTTTGCCCTGTTGGCTGCCAGTGCACACACTGCTGACCCCTGTTGAGCCTCCTGTCGACCAGCACCCCTAGAACCCTTTCTGCAGGGCTGCTCTCCTGCCACTCCTCCCCCCATTTAGAGTTGTGTATAGCGTTATTCAATCCCACATGCAGAATCCAGCATTTATTGTTGTTCAGTTTCATGCCATTGGTGATTGCCCAATGCTCCAATATATCGAGATCCCTCTGCAAGGCCTCTTGTCCCTTGAGAAAGTCAACAGCACCTCCCAGTTTAGTATTATCAGCAAACTTACTAAGGTTGCATTCAACTCCTGCATCCAGATCATTGGTAAAAGGATTGAACAGAACTGGCCCTAGAATTGAGCCCTGAGGAACACCGCTGGCGACTGGTCTCCAGCCAGATGTAGCCCTGTTCACTGCAGCCCTTTGAGCCCTGCCGTTCAGCCAGTTCTTCACCAAATGCACCATGTACCTGCTTATCCCACAGCTAGAGAACTTGTCCGGAAGGATGCTGTGAGGGACAGTATCAAAAGCCTTACTAAAATCCAGAAAAACTACATCCACCGCCTTCTCTTCATCGGCTAGGTGGGTGACCTTATCACAGAAGGATATTAAATTAGTTCATCAGGACTTTCCCTTTGTGAATCCATGTTGACTGTGCCTGTTGATTGCCTTGTCCTTTAAATGCCCTTCAGTAGCACTCAGTATGATCTTCTCCACAATTTTTCCAGGTCCTGAGGTTAGGCTAACAGGTCTGTAGTTTCCTGGGTCTTCCCTCACGCTCTTCTTCTAAACTGGAATAACGTTGGCTAGCTTCCAGTCAGTGGGGACCTCCCCAGACCCCAAGATTATTTAGGAGGGTCCTGCTGTAACATCTGCTAGCTCCTTCAGTACTCTGGGATGAATCACATCAGTCTCCCCGGACTTGTGAACTTTCAACTGATACAAGTGGTCCCTTACAATTTCAGAGTCCACAAATGGAAAGTCACTGTTCCCGTAGTCATGGTCCTCCAACTCAGAAGACTGGGCAGCTCAAGGTCTATCAATATTATTAATGACTGAGGCAAAAAACGCATTGAATTGCTCCGCTTTTTCTTCACCCCTATTTGTCAGGTGACCACCTTCAACAAGTATCCATCCAAGAGACACCTGGAATTGCAATAGCATTTTTTTTTCTCCCTGTCAGCATTTAGAAACTGATGTGTTCTTCAGCCTGTGAGGGGCAGAGCACAGGTATTCTCAATCTGACAGATGACAACAGTCAGCTAATCATTCTTATGAAAGAGGGAGACCTACAAAGGCCTCCTCAGAAAAAGCGTTATACTTGAGGAACTTTACCTCCGGATTTAATCAGTCTTAGGTCAGTAAATTTAGTCTTGGGACACCAAAAACCAGAGTACAAATGACAAGTTCTAGGTCTCCAAGCAGAAGGTATGAATAGAGCAGAGAGGGTATGGTGAGTGAAATCTCCCTACAACAGGGTATAGGAAAGAAAAGAGCAAAAAAGAATGCAATCAGAAGTCTCATAAAACTAAGAAATGTTAAGCGTTTGGAAAATTTGGTTTTAAAGTGTCTCGATAGAACATAGCTGATAATCTATATGATGACAGAGTACCCAATAAGTGGAATGCTTTTTTAAGGATCTGAATTACTAAAAGCAAGGTAAGAAAAGTATATTCCACACTCTCTCCAAGACTGCAGTACATTTTATAGGCCTCAAAACCTTCTCTCTCCTTCCTCATTCATAGAATCTGTTTTTAAATGAGATATAAGGAATGAGCAGACTAGCCTATTTTATTTTTAAGATCAAATTTAACTCCAATTTCCCTCTAGTGTTACTTGAGAGCAATTGAAGAATAAGCAATACTGAAAGACAACTATTTTACACAAAAATAAAAATCTGTTCTCATTTTCTGTTTCTGCCTTTCCATTCGTGTTAACCCTGGAGCTACATGATCTACTCCATCCACAATATAGCGGACTAGAGGAAAGTATCATTTATTGTAAGCTCTTGTATTAGGTTCAATGAACTTTGTCAATGTTAATTTTAACAGCCAAATAAAGACTGCAATATGTTACGCTGTTGGGTGCACATGTGCACTCAGGCCCAAATTTATTCACAAAGCTGATTTGCAGCAAGTACAGACCCTTTAACACGTGCACAGAGTATCCTGTATTAAGTGGGTTACAATATTGTGTGCAATGTATCATAATTTAGCTGCTGCTTATTGAAAATGGTAAGCTCTGCAGCTCAATCTCTTTACCCTGTACTGAAAGTTCACCACACGTGCCAATTCATGACAGCACTCTATACTGCCACTGACAAAAATGTACTTAACTAACTAGAGAAGCCCCAGAGTTAATAACTATGAAAGGGCTCAGAATAAAACTCAGCAAGCTACATAAAGCTTTACAGTAGATCCATTTCCAAAAATACTGCCCCTATTTGACAAATGAGTGATTTAAAAAAATACTACATAGCTGAATGTCAGCAGTTTTGAAACCATGGTCTAATACTGAGACTATGCAGTGTCAGATCTCCCAGTGGTTCAAATTACATTCAGATCAAGCCCAAGCAACTGACAGCCTATTTGTAAAATTAACCAAATTATCTGCCTTTAGCTTAAGATTCACATGATAAAGACTTTATACCTGTTTTATTCTTTTAGATTCCAAGATGCAAAGGATACTTAACCCAGCAAAAAGCCAAAGAGACACAGGCAGACATTATCTTTTTCAGCACAGAGTTTGCCAATACAAAGTTAACTTCTCAAAGTCTTTCTACCCAAATTTGAACTGGTAGAGAGAGTTTATTCTGCTTTGACACATGCATGAAATCATCACAACATTTTTTTTTTTTTTTGGCCACTGTCACTTTCTGTATCCATGTCATATCTAATGTGCATTATTATCATTTAAAAACAGTAGTTCCTAGAATCCAACACTAATCATAATTTTGTGAAAGTACACATAAGAGAAAAATGGCCAATTAAATTATGACCAAAAAAAAAAAAAAAGCTCTCAGCTGTCTACTATATTCTCAATTTTTCCAAGTTAAAAAAAGCAAGAATAAGGTTCAGGTAAGCAGACCAGCCCTCTAAACGATTAAAACAGAAGCGACTTACAGGAATTGGAAGAACAAACATTAAGATGAGAGAAAAACATAACTAGTGATCTCAGCGCTGGACTGTTATCCAGTGCACGTGAAAGTGTCATTCCTTTAAATGCTAAAGAAGAAACCCACTTCTGTTTCACTCTGTTTGATGTTCAGGCAAGAGATGTTTTTTACACTCCCCCAAAAGACAGCCTTTGTAGAGCGGCCAAAGAGAAGAAGGGTCGCGGAAGCCTCTGGACAGGCTTCCAGCACAGGAGGCGCCTCGGTAACAACAAAGTTGGCTTTCGAAGTCACAGCGAAGCCGCCCGGCGCGGACGGAGAGCCGGGGCGCGGCGCTTGCCAGCCGGCCCACCCCAGAGCCCTCGGCCGGCCACCGCAC
>WAAD01036251.1:30811-50613 GCA_013389945.1 Fregata magnificens | reverse complement strand
CCCGCGCCCGGGCAGCGGGAGGCCATTCGGCTCCGGCCGCTTGCATCTTCTGTTGTTTGCTTCCGTAGCGGCTGCTCTCTGGCTGGCTAAGCAATTAAAAGTAAATCCTTTTCATCTTATGGGGGGGTAAGGCGAATCAGTGCAAAGGCTTGATTTGCCAGAATGCTCGTAATAGGGGCTTATACGCCCTTACGTGACGCAGTTCCTCCGTGTTGGTTAGTGCCAGTCTCGTGCACAAGCTTTCAGGAGCCCAAGAATCGGGCACCTTGTTATCACAAGGTAATTACAAGGTAATAACAAGGTACCCGGTTCTTGGGCTCGTGAAAGCTTCTGACTAAAAAATGCTCAAAAGTTGCTTTTTGAAACTGTCTGAAAACCTATCTGCTGATAAGAAAGTCACGTTGTTTTCATTTAGTCCACCCTGGAACCTTTTGAGTACTCTTCTATTTGTAAGCTTGAGGTATACTGTTTACAAACAGACTACTATTAAAGTGGAAAGGCACTGTTTGCCACCGTTGTTATTGTCTCTTTAAAACTGGAGGGAAATGTTCTTGGCTGCTTTAGGTTAAAACCTATGGCTTTAGAGCCCTTGTTGGATGAGATTTGTGTGTGTTCAGAGCTGTCAGTGTAGGTGCAGAGAGCTGGCGGCAATAGCTGGCATTCATTCTCCAACAATGGGACTATTTTGAAACTTGCTGTATTGACAGTGATGTTGTACGAAGGCTAGAAATACATTATGCTATTTGCAAGAAATGCTGAACCGTGAGGTCTTCTGTATAGCACGGTATGATGAAGACTGTAAGTGGTAATCACAAACATCCAGAAACGTTTTTGCCGAAGTGCACTCCTGTCATCTTTAAGTAATACACGGATAGGAAATAAATAGTTTGCTGTACAAACCAAAAAAAATAAGCAAGACACATCTGCAGTGAACATAAACTGCTGTTATTTTTGCCTAATTTTTCGCTACATGTTAAAAAAAAAAAGTAATTTTCAGCAGTCTATTTAGCTGTAGATAAACTGAGAAACTGGTAGTGATAATTTTCTTTGTGTTCCCATTAAGGCTACTATGGATACATTGGATGGCAGCAGTGGCTTGCACACTCTACTGATTTCTAGTGAGAACAACTGTTGATTTGTAACACCTTCAAAAAAAGCTAGTCTGAACCTACAAGCCATAATAGTCAGATAAGTATTTTGAAGATTTTTATGTTCTTTTTTCTATAGGTGGACTTGAAATGGAAGTATAGGGAAAAGTCTCCAGGATTACATGAGCAAAAACGCCTGAATAGCAATCCATGAGGAAATGAGATAAAATGGACAATTAAGTTTACCGCAGCCATAAAAAGCAAAAATTCAGTCAGGTAGCCTCTGTTTCCTCTAAATATGACATGCAGCAACACAGCTGTACAATTCAGAGGTTAGCAAGCAAGAGGGGCGTTGCCTGATGGATGCTTTGGCAAACCCTCTTAACAACCTTCAGTCTCCTAATAAATCTGCGGTTCTCACACCTATGTACTCTATTACAAATGCTAGCTCACATTCCCCTTTTCTCTTCAGCATCTGCAGATTGCACTCTAATTTTAAACCAAAGTCACTAAATGTAGGATATGAGTTTGATGGATAGATGCATAATTGAAAGGACACTAGCTCCTACAGCTATGAAATAGAAAAGCAGAGCTTCTTCCACAAAAGAGAGATCTGTATTATTTCCTTGGAAAATTTAAAGCTTGAGATAGATAGTATGTTCTGACTGTTTCACAGTGCAGATGTTTTCATAGGACTAAAAGCTATGTGGAAGAGAACAAGAGACTAGAAACTATGATACAAGATAAAGTTATTTTTTCCTACTCTAAAGACAGTTGTTACAGAAAATGGTAAGGTGATTAATTAATTGGAACTCTTAATGAGTTGCAATAATACTAACCCAATGTGGTAATCATATGGCAGTTAGATATTTTCCAGGGGTTTTTTTTACTACAGCAAGGTCTTTTGTTGTGTAAATTCCAATGTACATAATCACCTCCTGTTCTCCACAGGAGGTGCCTAACCTGGGTTTTAGGAAGAGGTTAAGTAATATTTGTATGTATCATTTAATCATATACAGATTGGTAGCACTTAGAAAATCAAGGACAATGTGAATTTCTGTGCTTTTAAATTGGTACAAAACAGCGATATTTTGTGATACATGGCTATGTGTCTAGTGTGGCTTAGATAATACAAAGTTGTATCCCACATTAAGTGGTAGTATACAAATTCTGAAGATGTATATGGTAACTCCGCAAAATACTATCATAAGCCTTCTAAAAGGGCTTTAAATGTTTTAGCGCTAGGGCAAGTGTAATTAAAACATATTGCAATACACAGAGCATTTACTCTAAACCCCACAGAAGTCCTGGGGGAAATGTCTGGAACTATATTCTCACACACAGTGTCAAAATCCCTTACTTAACTGAATAGTACCTTATTTCTAGAGGGTCAATATGATCGTAGTAGATTTCTTTGTGAAGATAAAAGTAGTAGTTGAAAGTGAAGATTTGCCCCTCTTTTTTTATCTTCCTTAAGTACACCAGTTAACAGGCTAAACAAGGGAAATATTATTTTACTGTCTGTGAAAGATAAATGTATTTCTGCGAACAGCACTGGTTATGGTGGATAACAAAGAATAAAGGTCTGTTCCAAATTAAATACATAGCAGTCATTAATGTATTTCCGTGGGAAAGGGAATAGAGCATACATGTAAAAGACTATGTTTTCATAGCAGTCTAGACTCCTTTAATTGTCAACGACAGTGGCCCACACATCCCTGCAGTCCCATTCCTTGCCTTGTGCTAGCTCCAGTGCTTGGCAGACCTTTCCCTTAGTCATTTCTGTGTTGAGTCTGCAGAAAACTAACCTGACAAAAGAGCAAATAATTTTCTGCTGACTTACTGTGCTGAGTCCCCTGAGTACAGGAGCTGCATAGCTTTACATTGCCAGTTATTTCAGATTGCTCAGGAACATACAGCCTTTGCTGAGCAATTTGCTTAACTTTAAACTAAAGTAATGCCAGTTAAGTGCTACTTCAAGTTCAGCTAACAAGCAACTCTGTTACTGAAAAAATATGATACTATTTCAACCAGTAACTATCTTAGTTGCTAATGATGATTAAAGTATTCATGCGTATGGCCTCCAGCCAGTCTAATCTGATTTTTAAAATGCTGTCTTTAAGTTACTGCAGCTTTCTAGAAGTCACAAAAAAGCCTTGGGCATAAATTATGAATACGGATTTCAATACTCTTTTCCACACCTACAACTCCAATTACTTTGTGAAAAATGTATGAATTTGCTAGCAGCTAGTGCTTTCAATCCAGTCATCCATCACAAATATGAAAAGACATAAAAGAAAGCAATGTAATACATGTAGCATTTCTGATAACTTTTTAACGTTGGTTCATATTTTGTTTGGAAAGGAGGTTTGCCATGTTTGAATTTTTCTTTACATCATGATGCTGTTAAAATAATGCCTAATATAAAATATTCTTATTATTCCTAGTGGATAATATTTGACATTTAGGGATTTACTTTAAAAATAAATGAACATGAACTGGTAATAGAGAAAACAAACTTAAGCAGAAGGGAGCACTAATCATGTAACAGGAGTTAACTGTCGAGAGCTTATGTACACACCACTGTTCTTTACAGACAGCTTATGGAATGTTGCATTTTGTAATAATTGCAGGTTTTACTCCTACTCATAAAATTGAAAATACTAATGTTGATGTTAAAGCACTCAGAGTGTACCATACATAGGTGCACAGGTAATCAGTTTCAGTTAGGAAGTATTTTGATCTTTACTTCAGCACAAAGGTCACAAATGACAGCACATTATCTGATAGTGCAGTGAAAACGGTGACAACTCATTGTACTTGCAGCCTACAGAATGAGGAGAAATAGTTGTGCAAGGTAAATCCTTTATAGTGCTGTGATTAGAACCCTACCAGTTTTAATATGAAATCTGGACTTAATGGATAATTAGAGCATTTGCCTAGCCTGATTTGATTGCCATCTTTACTTTTGTATCTAAATGTTGTGACTTACAATGACCACCAGATGACAGTGTTCTAGAAGATTATGACTATGTCTCTACAGAGTCATTGTCAGTATTGTAAATGCAAAACTATACCAACAATGGGATGAGAATTTAAAAACATTCAGGTCAGGGAATTCACAAAAACCAAAGTTTCTACAGCAGCTGTATAATCCTGCCGTGTACAAAGTACAGGCTGCTCTAAGTAACTTGCTGGATATCAAATATTAAATATCTTTACCATGTGGCTGACTTCATGGTTGCTTAGCAAACAGTCTATTTGCTGTTTATTTGTGTATTCATATGTTCATCTGTGGTGCCCAGATATTGGTCTGATTTCAGTGAAGGTAAAACTGAGCAAAAAGGTTCATTAATAGCCATTTGAATAAAGATAGTGAGTGACTTGAGCGAAAAGTCAGATCTGTGAGTGTGTTCAAAATGCAGAAGGCTATAAAAAGAGCAAGGGCAGTGTTGGAGATAGCTGAAAGGTAGCCTAAAGGCTGTAGTTGTTCAGACTTACAAGACGAGTTAACTCACTTCAGAGTGAGGAAAAGCTGACAGGCATTGCTGCTGTGCACCTTGGGAGGGAAAGGAACCTCTCTGCTTTAGTGGGAAAGGTGTTCAGAGATCACATTTCATGTCACACACCTCTCTTTCCAAAAGTACATAGGTATAGACGACTACTAAGAACCACTGCAGTAAACTGGCTCACTAGTTAGGACTGCAGGAGGAAGAAAATTATTTGGTTTTTTTCAGCTGAAATATGTGGCTGGAAAGCTGCCCAGCAGAAAAGGACCTGGGGGTGCTGGTCGACAGCCGGCTGAACATGAGCCAGCAGTGTCCCCAGGTGGCCAAGAAGGCCAACAGCATCCTGGCTTGCATCAGGAATAGTGTGGCCAGCAGGAGTAGGGAAGTGATCGTGCCCCTGTACTCGGCACTGGTGAGGCCGCACCTTGAATACTGTGTTCAGTTTTGGGCCCCTCAGTACAAGAAAGACATTGAGGTGCTGGAGCATGTCCAGAGAAGGGCAACGAAGCTGGTGAAGGGTCTAGAGGACAAGTCTTATGAGGAGCGGCTGAGGGAACTAGGGTTGTTTAGTTTGGAGAAGAGGAGGCTGAGGGGAGACCTTATTGCTCTCCACAACTACCTGAAAGGAGGTTGTAGTGAAGCGGGTGTTGGACTCTTCTCCCAAGAAACTAGCGATAGGACAAGAGGAAATGGCCTCAAGTTGCATCAGGGGAGGTTTAGATTGGATATCAGGAAAAATTTCTTTACCGAAAGAGTGGTTAAGCATTGGAACAGGCTGCCCAGAGAGGTGGTGGAGTCATCAACCCTGGAGGCATTCAAAAAAGGTGTAGACGTGGCACTCCAGGGCCTAGTTTAGGAGGTATGGTGGTGTTAGTTGATGGTTGGACTTCATGACCTTAGAGGTCTTTTCCAACCTTAATGATTCTATGATTCTATGATCATGAGCCATCTTTTTGTGAATGGGAATGTAAGACATGGAGAGATTTAAAAGTGAGTGACAGCATTTGATCCTGCAAGAGTCTTACTTTCCCAAAACAAGAATCTTCATTTTATCACTACCTTGTTAAGTGGCATTTCCTTTCTGCTTTGTTTAGAGCATCAAAACCCTTCTCTTAACTTCCATTTCACTTTAATTGTTGTACTTCCTTTAAAAGCTCTGGATGCCATGAAAGGAGAGCCAATGATTCTATAAAACAGCAGATCCAGTGACGCTAGTCATGAGAACTAGCTGGCAGCAGTCTCTCACTGGAGTACTTTTGTTCTTATTTCTGTAATCACAATATTTAAAAAAAAAAAAAATAAACTATATGGGCAGTGGCCCATCTAAAAAGAGAAAAGAATTTGCTCCTGGAGGCAGACCTTCTTTATGGCAGAGGAGTGGGCTGGTTTTGAGGAGGCCTGGGTTCTATTCCCAGCTCTCCCAGTGCCCTGCTCACCCACCTTGGGCAAGCTATTTTGCATCTCAGTGCTTCTATTGGTATTTTAATCAAGAACAGTGATGCTACCGAAATTCCTGCAAACGCATCGTTAGTTTTCCTCTTTGCTTGCCCAACTGCTGATAGAAAGGTCAAAGGAATGACTGCTTATTTAGATGCTTTTTAAGAATGTGTGAGATACACATTCATAAGACACAATTATCTCCCTGCTGGGATTTTTCCAATTCTGTGATAATATTTTGCCCTTAAGCACTGTTATTAAGAAATGGCAAATGATTTTGCTTCACCATTTCTAGTCAGCAGGGCTAAGAACACATGCAAAGATCTTGAGACACTGAGGCTATTCAGTTGGGAAGAGCTAAAAAACCTAATTTAATTTCTATGATCCCTTTAGCTGAAGTGTGGAACATCTAAAACCACAGCACTGGAGATGCTACACCCAGCAGAATTCACTTTTGAGGAAAGTGACTGAGTCATAGCATGACGGGTTCTTAAAGAGGTGTACTGAATAACATTTGCAACTATCAAGGTGAGCAACTATTTCAAGGAGAATCAGGAATTATTCTTCCCAATTACAATACTGTTTAATTTGATAGGTCATTAAGGAAAACACTCACTTTCCTTCTACAGTATCAAATTTATGAAACTGATGGATGCAGGATAGATAAAACAGTGATTTAGGAATAATTATACTACTTCCCTGCCTCACAGTTTCTAGAATCTACAAAACAGAACAAATACACATTTTTGATCTGTGATTATATAAAGCCATTACATATAAAAGCACAAAGACAATAGTTTTATTGTCTTTATCTATAGCTAGATCTATCAATTAGTGCTTGAATTCAGGACATGTGAAGGTTATATCTCTAAGAACACACAACCAATTTCAGATTATGAATTTGTCAGCATTTAAAGATAATATCCTGATACTGCTATATTGTTGTTTGAGTACTATTGTGCTCTAAATTCCCTACTACTCTTACTTTTCAAAAGTTTTGGAGGGAAGTGTTTCTCATCCTCCTTAACTCCTTTTTCTAGCTCCCAGGATTTACTACCAGCTTTGCCACCCACTGAGTAGGGTGGAATATCTGGTTGAAGAGACCCGAGGGCTTTAGGCCTGAAATTCCTTTCATGTCTGGCCTACTTCTCAATGACAAGGCCATAGGGCACTTCTACATAAAGAAGAGTAACTTACCTTTCAGTTGAAAACAGTCAACACTTCATCACCTCTGCTGAACTACTACAGCAGCAGAGTATTGATTTGCATACATGGTATCTGGCTTTCTTGAAGTGCTTTAGAAACAAATGCTTGGTAGGTCTGATGGTATGTACACCCATAAAATAAACACAAGTCATTTTACAAGCGAGTAAAGTGAGTTCTGGAAAACTCAAGATAGTGCACAGTAGCTTAGTGGTGGATATGGGATTGAAACACAGACCAGTTGATATTGTTCCCAGATTTATCATTTAAAATATTTTTAACCCTGTGGTCTAGAAGACATCCTTACTTAATTGCATCCACACATAATGAAAAGAGATGCTCCCCTTGTTGTATTCTCATGTTATGTCATTGTCTCTAGGAGCTCACCTGTATGTAAGGATGACATGCTTCCTTTTTATTATCCCTCGTTGTCTGCAAAGAAATACTGCCAATGCAGAATCTTGAGATGTGAAGCACTTTTTTGACTTGAGAAAACTATTATTTAAAAGGAAGTGATTACCAAACTGCTCAGAATGCTCCAACTATGTGATTTTGCATCTTCATCTGTTAACATGCACTATTTCAAATTAAACTGTCTCTCAGACTTTGCTCAGCTTATTTTGTCACTTTGATTCCACACTCCTCTCTCACACACATGAAGTTTTCCCTGCTTATTCTGAAAAGGCCAGAAACATTGGGTTTGGCTTAACAAATACCAGGTACAGCTCACAGCACAGTTATCTTTAATTTTTATTATAAAAAATATTCCTTATTGAATTTTAATATAAAATATTCCTTATTGACGAGTGCATCCATTAAAATGGATGGTGTACCTTCTAAATGGCAAAATACCAGTTTTCCAACTATCTGAAGTAAAGTCTGATGCCTGTAATTGAAGTATTACATTGTTATATTTACAAAGGAAAAAAAAACGCTTAAAAATACCCTATTTTCACAAAATAGTGACAAGTCCTCACACAAGTATTTCCTCTGGTCATTTGCTTCAAACCACCTGGACTTCCCTGTGGCTCTGAAAGGGGAGGGGGTGTTAACCTAAGGGCTGCAATTATACAGTTCAATTTATAGTAAACGCAATATGAATTCTAACTATTATATCAAGAAAAACTAAGCCGACCTCAACTTGTTCTCCAGCACCTGAAACTTCATGGGGAGTAACACCTGTGGGAGATAAGACAGAAGAGATGCTGAGTTGATGGGGACTGCCTCAGCATTAAGCTGCATTCAGTGTCTTTGAGTCAGGCAGAGGTCATAATTTGAAAGTTCAGCTCTAGAAAGATACTAGCAATTTTACAAGTTTGTTTGGTACTACACATAAAGCAAACTAGCTTGGCATAAAAAGAGCAAGACAACTGTGTCATTTATTACTCTGTCTGGCTAAATTAGAGGATTTTAGGCAATTTGATTTTTATTTCCAACACTGCCAGGTCCTTCTTATGAAACCAGGAGCCATATTGTGAGCTTCTTATTCTGATTTAGCAGCAAATTGCATGCAACCAAAGAAACTCAGAGTTATGATGCAAGTCACTGTTTACTAAAGAGTTTACAGTATGATTTTTACTCTGTGAATCTTTTCTATTAAATGCATCTGATTGATAATACTTACTCACAGAAGTGCTACACTGATTTATTTACCGGAGATGAAAGTCAGACCTTGCACTCAGGCAGGGGGGCCTGCCGTGGATACTTCAGTCAGAATACATAGAACTCATGGAAACACTGAGATGTAATTCTATCTCCTACCAGTCATTACTAGAATAGAGATGTGTTATTTAGTCTTTGATTTCCAAGTGTAAAGTGTCTTGTATTGTTCTTCTATTACCCTACCTTATTCAGTTCATCCCTGTAACCATCCAGAATAGCAAGAAATGTTGTTTCTACATCATGTAGCTCCCTGTACATCTGTTCAACTCATTCTTCAATATAAACTGCCACGATCCAAAGTATGAAGATGATTTTGCAGGTGGGACACTGAGAGAAGAGAAAAAGCCCATTATGGTTAGAAAGTGTTGCGAACAGTTAACATTTCATAATTATACTATAAATATGCACACAAATACTTAGAAGGAAGGCGTAACTTCCTTTTGGCTTTGTTCAGATACTGTAAGAAAGAGAACTCTTCACTTGCTGTCATAATACATTAACCATTGTCATGCTATTATATAATTCTTGTTCAAAGAGCACTCTAACAGTTTGAACTGAAAATGTTTCATGCAGTATTTTCTCTTCTTCCTCCATGTACTAAAAATTGCCTTCTTTAAGTTTAATCTAATTAAGCACAATATGAAGGTTCATACATTAAATAATTTTATTATTTGAAATATTTTTATAGATATTTAATTCTTTATAATCTAGTGGTCCAAACTTTTGCTAGTCCATTAGGGACAATACTAAGCAAGTAACATACTGCAGGTAAGATCAAATTTTATTCTTGCTAACCTCTGTTACAACCTTTTAATTTCTTATGGCTATGAACAATGTCAGAAAGTCTCTTTGGGTAACATACTGCCCACAAGCCATGTGGGGCTTGATGTCTTCTGGTGTAGTCCATTTAGCATGTGCTCAGGCAGGAGCCACACAGGAAGGTTAGGTATAGGGAGATAACTGTGGACTATTATGAAATAACAAACCACCATGAATGAGGCTGCTTTAGCTTCTGTGGTGTCAGTAATCTAGACTACACCGTGCATACTTATAAAACATTCTCTTGTTGCCATCACCTTACACCCTGCAAAACAGCCATGAAGCTATCCAGCAGTTTTGGAAGTGACTTCTCTTACCTAAGCAGCCTGAAATACTTCAGAATCAAGGTGGTACTTCTCTGGAGTTCAGTTGGAGAAATTGCTGTTTCAGGAGAATACCTAGTCTCCAAAAGCAAAACTGGAAAAGCATACAGGTAAACACAGTGGTTGCTCAACACAAGCCTCAGAGCAAAGAGGACAGATAGGCAGTAAACTGCAAACACAATCCAGAGGGGAGAGACAGGTACATGAACAGTCTTCAAATCACTCTTTGTCCAAAAACTAATAACATTTCTGAATTTTAAGATCAAAGTTTTGCACTTTTTGAAGGCAGTTTTGTCTTTTTTTTAGCACTGATTTACATACAAATAAATCCAGTTGCATCATTCATGCAGAGACGCCCTAAGAAGAAAAGCAGAAAGGATCAAGTCAAAAGCTTTGTTATATGGTGCAAAGGAAATAATGAAGGGGGAGAGAGTTCCCCTATGCTTATTTGAGAAGATTGGCACTGCAGACAAGAAATTTAACTCCTGTGAAATAAATGCCATTAATGACAACTAGAAATTTTACTTCTAGTTAGTGAAACTAATTTCATTTTTGCAGTAGTGGAAGAAATTTGGGTTTTTGTTAATTTAGTCTAACACTAGGACTGCTCAAAGATGAAGGCTGCTCAAAGACAGAAGTACTGAAAGCATACAAAACTGAGGTTTGCCTCCAATGTTTCCAGAGAAGATGATTTTTAGGAGGGGAGGGAGAAGAATGTAAATACTGAATACACCTAAAAGGCTTGCTGACTGAAATGACACGCTTTAAGAATGAGAAACGTATCAGGTACATTAGTCAACAGAGAAAATATTTCTAGTTTTTAAATCAAAACCAAGAATTGTTTTTTTTTTAACATCATCTTACTGAATGTTATATTTTAAATACTTAAGTATGTTTTTGTTTGTTCACATATTTGGAAATTGGAGAAAGTATGAATACTGAAAATACAAACTATTAACAGAATTTGAAACATGGGACTCAAAATCAGACCTCACAGTGCAAATACAGAAGAGACAAAGGATCAGAAAATGGCATCACTGTAGAGATAACAGCACAGTATTGAGAAAGGAGAGCAGTGGTACTGGCTAATGTCAAGGATACAAGTACCAGGTCTTCAGTACACCAGTGTAATAACCTTCACATCTTTGTGATCCTGACCTTCCAAGCGCTTTTATTATAGGAACCTGCAGCAAGAGTCCACTCCCTGCCAGCGAGAGGCTGCAAACAGCAGCAGCTTTCATCAGCTCATCAGGGATAACAGCTTATACTTTTGGACCTACTCCTCTCTCTTCTTACCTTTACTATACCCATGCTCCTTTGTCTTCTCTGTGCTAAACCGAAGAGTTCTCAGTCCTGGGTTTCAGCCAGCTGCCTGGCTTAGGGCGGAGAGCAGCTGCTCTCCAGGTGGCCAGCCAGCAACGGCTGCATTGCACCCTCACGGTCACTGCTGGGGCACCTGGCAGCCAATGGTGCCTCCCACCAACTGCTGACCTTGTACAGACTTAGCACCGTGCCAGTCATGGGCTGGCGTCAGAGCAGCTGGGTGAGCCGTTATTTTCCAGGCTGTACGTTGGGCTCTAAACTTTTATTTGTCATTATCAAGGGAATGATTTCAAATTAAAAGCCTCTGGATTTTTACAAAATCTCCAAGTGAAATTCTCACATTTCTCATCTTAACCTAGCACGGTCAAGGGCAGATGTAAAATAGTTTAGTTCAGTTTGCCTTTTAATCTTATATTAAGTTGCCAAAAGTAGAGCCAGCAAGTAAAATAATTGCATCTAAGAAAAGTTTAGATCAATTTCAGTTTACCTATATGTACTGATAAATGTATTGGTTACTGTTTGTGGTATACCAGTAGTCTACAAAAAATGTCCTCCTTACAACTTTTTTCTTGATCCAAATAATTTCTGGAGTAACATTTTACAAAACATCTCTTTGTAGCCTTTCTGGATGTCCCTCCTTTAAATCTGACAAAGATGGACAAGTAGAACCCTCAAGTAGCTAATTTGAAATAAGATCGTTTTTACTGCTTTTCCTCATCCAGCATGAAAGGGGTTTTTTTCTCCCTGGGTTTTTTTGGTGATGGTTGTTGTTGTTTGGTTTTTCTTTTTGTTTTGTGAGGAAAAGCTGTGCATGTTTTAACAGTAACAACATAATAGTTAACAAGCCACTTTTTTCATGTTCTAGGTTGTATTCCAGACATTATTTCTACACTTATCAATGACAGATTATAAGGAACAAAACAACTACTATGTAGTTTCAAGCAACAAAATTTTAGTTGTTTCGACCCAGATCTTTATGTTTAGACACCAGTTACCGTCCCACTGGTTATGTTTGGTATCATCTTTTACAAGCAACCCAGCCAAATGTCCTCTCCATAACATACAAAAGTAGATAAACGCAGATGCAGAACTGGTTGTTCTAAAAATGAACGTGGCTGTTTTGCTTACCAGGAATTGAGAACTGTGGTCTTTCCCTCAGGAAACAGGCAAAGCTTGAAAAGTCAGCATACATCTTACTTATGCTGGTCTGGTGACTATTTAAATTTCTTCTCAGAGGTTTTGAAGTAAAGCAGACATGGAGAATTAAGAGAATGCTGTGACATCTTCAGTGAAGGAGTAACCTAACAGCATAAAATGGTTATTTAAATAATTGCTTCTCATTAGACACTGCAACCTGTCTGAGATTCCATTTAGCCTAGTTTTAATATTTATTAGTACTCGATGTTCTGTTTTATACATATATACATATTGCATGTATATGTATTTTATATATATAAACAAAAATTACAGTTTCTGTTGGCGATTTGAAGGATTCTTAAATGGGTGGATTAACCCATTCTATTTTCAGGAATAAATCCTAAAAGTATTTGTTTTCAGCCTTAAGTAATTAAAGAATCTGATGTCTATAACAAAGTAGCAAAACTAAGTTGTTGCATAAAAGCTTAAGGTGTGGTTCAAAGTATAGCTTTGCTCTGAAAAATCACTGTAAAAACAGTACGAAAAACATTCATATATCTTATGCCTTGGTTCTGACACCAGATATGCTTTTTGTAGTCACGTAGAGCGTTTCGGTTTATTGGGGGGATTTTTTGTTTGGGTTTTTTTCCACCAAATTGCCAGGCCCACAAACCCAACCTTGGCTCCTATAGTCACCCAGCGTTATTTCTTGCTCATGTCTCACTTCCTGTAACAGAAGTTCTCCCTGCCAAACAGTGTCCTCATTACAGTTGTGTAATCCCGTTTTTTAAAAGTGATGCCCTTGGTGACACCTGTGCAAGCTGAGCTGAGGTTGCATAAGTAACCAACTGGCTCTCTTAACTGGATGCTAATAAACAAGTCCGCACAAGAAACTATAATCCAGTTTGTGTGTGCTCACTCTCTCTTTTTTAGCTGAGTTGGTTGGAAAAGGTAATAAGGATACAAAATATTCAGACATGAATCATCACAAAAGTTACTGGATCTCCTTTCGAACGCTACAGAAATGTTGAGCAAGACTGTCATGTTACTCTTCAGAATTAAATCATGCCTGGAAGTAGAATTGCCCAGTATATATTTGGAGTGACATCTGCTTGCTTTTATACTGCTTTTACGTTTGCTTAGCCTAGAAACAATAGAAGACAGATCCTTTCTCTCGCATCACCTGTAGCTTTGTTTACTCTGTTTCAATTGGTTTGACTTTTGCTAATGTAATTCAAGAAATCTCACAGAGTTGCATAGGTATCATGCACAGGTGTAATAATAAACGTCCCTTAACAAGCATGATCATTTGCACGATTGTCTTAAAAACCGCTCAAAAGGCAAAACAAAACCTTAGAAATTGCAAATAATCTTTTCTTGTTCATGTATCAAATACAGAATTCTACAATGTTCAAGCTTTTTTAGATCAGAACTGCACATTACATACAGAAACATAAAAACTTGCTGTTCACTCCTTCTAGGTCACAAAGGTTGAGCTGCCATATCCCTCAAAAGATTCAACATGAAGCATACATAGGGATCAATTTGCTACAAAATCTAACTAATCCTATGTTCAAGCTCTAAAATGCAATGTACATTTAAAGGAATATTATCAATTTCATTTAGTTTAATTAATTTCTTTAAATATTTTCAAATTATAGACCCGTTTTTCAGTTTGGCCAGTTCTAGCGTTACAACTAGACATTTAGAGTCTTCTAGTAGCTTCACTCTCTAGCTGAATAAAAGATCCACATATTGTCACAAGAAAGACTGGAGAGGGATATGCTATATTACAATCCTGTATAAGGTAAATGATTAAAAGACAAATGTCAACAGGTTAGATTTTACAGACAAGTAAGACATGGTTTAAACTGTATTTAATTTAAATGAATTAAGTATTATGAACATTTCTATGAATTTTTCACATTTTTCTTCTTCCTCATTGTTTTATTGTGTTTGAATTCCATTAGGATAGCATTTCTCTGAAGTTACCTTTTTTTTTTTTTTAATAGTATGATAGTCCTAAAATTTCAAGCATTGTAGCTACTATCAGCTCTAATCGTGACTTAGCAAAGCAGTTTTTGCTCTAGATCTTGGGTGCATGTACCTTATAGACCAATATTGCTTAATTCCCAGTCTTCCAAAGCTTGTACATATGCTGATTTTCAATTCAGTAAATGGAATTATTAAACCCAATGGGCTTAATTTGAATGGGCTGTTTCTCTCAGGAGTGCTGAGCATCCATAGCTGCCATTGACTGAAGTGGCAGTATCTGCTCAGGAGTTGTAAAAAACATGGACCAAAAGTGATGGTGATTAAGTCTACAAATAAGATACAAAGTTACCATTGACTGGCTTCTGTGAACAATACGCAGATTTGACAATCTCCAAAGTAAAGTGCAGTACCAAGCCTGACATTTAAAATTTAAATTCCAGTGTCCTCTTGCTTCTCCAATTTAACAGTACTTGTATGAAGGAACCATCCACCTTCACCTTCAAATAATAATGCAAATTAATGTCAGACATACACCAACAGAGAAAGAGAAGTGCACTGAAGCAGCAAGCAGCAGCATGCAGCATACAGGCTCAATACTAATGGAAAAGAAGCATGTCTCTCAATTTGGCTTTCAGTTATTCCATTTGGCTGGTTTTTAAACGCATTAGAGGGTCAACTTTGTTGCTGGAGAAAATGAGATGAAGGCTCAGTGAAAGCTATTTTTGTTATATGGAGAACCTGTGCACTGGAGATTTTGAAGAGAACTGTAATACAAAGAGTGGTTCCTTCAGGTAGGAAACAAAAATAAAGGAGTATTTTAATTTTTATTATATTTTCTAAAGAAGACAAAAAATCATAGTAAATACGTCTTAGTAATATTAATAATTTGTTCACCTCAGCATACCTGGTGGGAAGGTATCTTGCATTTTAGAGCTTGAACATAGGAGAGTTCTGATAAATGCCCATTCGATTTCAGTGTGGCATAAAATCTAAATGTATTGAAAAGTTATATTTAAATTTTACATTCTAATGATGTTTCTACATAAAAAAATATAACGGGTGTCAGAAAAATGACTAAGAAAAACATATGAGTACATACTAAAAGATCTGCATGTTTACTCATGCTTAATATAGACACTGCTCGTTAGTTTTGCAAACTCAACACAACTATGTAAGAGTGAGGTGATTTCCTCTATGTGGCTTGTGTGTCATCAGTAAAATCAACTAGCATTTACACAATCTCTTTTGGGGGATATATAACACACAAAGAATAGATCACGACTTCAGACTGAGTTTTCAAGAATTATATTTAGCATAGGAAATTGTCAGTATATCTATACATATCAAACAGAACATAAAGACATTTAGAAGTACATCTATCAGGTCTGTAAAGACGACGATACTTGGATCTCTATTTGTTTTTACAATGGAATAATAATGAAAAGCTCTATATGAAAATTAAATATACTGCTATGTATAATATAAAAACCTTCAAATTTTAAAGTAAAACTTTAATTTTTAAAGTCATTTTTTCAGAATATAGCTTCACTTTCTTAAAAACAAAAGGTTTCTCACAAACTCTCAGTCCACAAACCTTGTTAAGGTATTTCATAATTTATCTACATTTAAATGGGATCGATCAAAACAACGCCAGTATCTTCCCCTTATTTGTTATTTAACAAGCTGATCTTTGGACACTGTTCAGAGCACTCTAGTGCTTAAAATTTTACTGTATAAAAATGGATACTAATCTATAGCAACGACAAAAATCTTCCTATCTTACCTTAGTTCTAAAAAACTTAAAAAAAAAAAAAAAAAAAGAACAACCAAAACAGTGAAAATAGATATTTAGAAAGTGGGGAGCAATCTGTTTTCAATTGTTGGGTCAATTAACAAATCTGTGTTAAAACAGATGTTTTCTACAAAAAATTGCATTTACTTGGAAATGTAGATTTCTGGGAAAACATTGGAATACAAATTTTTCAGTTAGCCCTACCCACAGCTATTCAACCCTTTCCCTGCTGAGGATGCAATGGATCTGAACTAGAAGAGCTCATGCAATTCTACTGCTGGAGTGCACCAAAAAGATTTGTGGGTGCTAATCCCCATCAAAATGCATTGCATATGCATAATTCCTACTGTGCCCTACAGATTTTTGCACTATTAAAAGTAAATGAGGTAAAGGGAAAAACTAAATCTCACTGATTCTGCAGTTACCTAGCATTACCAGAAACCTGCTAGTCTATATTAACCCTACAAGAACAGCTGTGAAATGTGCATATCCCCACAACAAACAGCCAGGAATTTTGAATGCTTGCTTTTTTCCACTACTTGGTAAATGTCATCTGTATGCAAAAACCTTACAGAGGAAGCCTGATAATAGACCCTCAGTAGTCCAATGAATTCTACAAAAGATTTAAATAAAGAATTTTGTGATTATGTTCAGCATACAGTCTGCATGCATTCTGCCTTGTAACTATTTCAAATATCCTCTTCAAAGTCTTAAATGGCTTCCCATCATTTACATTTAAGTCATGCAACCCTTTGCTTATTGCTTTGAATGTAACTGGAAAGCAACATTACTTTAAATAACGACAAGTGCTTCAACAGAGCTGGTACTGAATTGTTTTAAATATCTTTTGACTGTGCCACAGGATTACTCATTCTTTTGCTCTATCTATTTAGTTCTCCAGTACTAACAACATTGGGAATCTCCAAAAGAGGATCTATTACAGCTGGAAAAAAACTGTATTTCAGTTGTGCCAAATGAATTGTTGAGTGATGGTATCTGAACTGAGGAGATGGAAACTACAGGAAAGGAAGGGGACAAAATGGGAAGGAGAGAAGTAAGTGGATGGAGGTGGTCAGAACTTCTTAAAATGCTATGTTAAACCAATTGGTCTCCATCAGTAAACCAATCTACCAGTTAAACTAATAGCTGGAAGTTATTCTTTCCATAAGGGGGAGTGTGGGTGTGTAAGAGAAAGAGAAGAATGGGGAGGATGTAGAAGGGAAAATACACGGAATGACATCAGGGATTAAGTTAGACTATAATCCTACATATGTGCCATCACTATTACATTCTTCACCAGAAGTTGCAATAATCATGAAACAAAAGCTTCATGAGATTAGAATTGCTAAAGAAAGGGACAAAAAAAGAAGATACTCAAAACGGCACAAATAGCAAACATTACACAGGAAAACACATTTTTCTCTCATCGAAGTGGTTTCAGTGACAAAATCTCTTCAAAATTGTATACAAATTATTGCAGGAAGTTGACATTGTTGAAAGTGTTCCATACAACTGACTTACAGATTCATCCTAGATATACTTTCTTAGGTGACCATCACTGTAAAAAGAACTAAGATTTCACCCATGGAATGCCTCAACTGAGCAGAACAGTTTGAGAGAGAGATTTCCAGAGAAAAGGGAGAGTATATCAATTACGTATGACGAGGAATCTATACTAACCCACCATATAAAAAGACAACAGTGAAGACAAAAATATATTCAAAGGCAGATCCAGTGATACTTCATTCATTCATTCATTTATTTTTAGCAGAAACTCATTATTAACAGAGCAAGCTTTATAGTAGCTTCAGTAAGAATTTGTTCAAGGCAGATTCATAAATAATTGTATATTTTGTAACTGCAGTCACTTCACAGCAAAAGTTCAAATATAACTTTCATTTTCTGGCTTCTAATTAAAAGTTTATAATGAAACTGTATACAACTTGACCGTTTAACTATTCATTAATGATGCTGAACTCAGAATTGCCACTGTGACATCCTGTACCACTGCCTGTAGTAACTGCACTGTGTATACACTGCACTGTGCACCGCTTTTCAGTCAAGTAAACAATTGCTCTTTCAAGCCACAAAAATGCATGTCTGCTCTCAAGGAGACATGCGTTTTGCTGCGTCATTAAAGAAAAATGTGCAGCCTATGATATCAAAAGACTAAACGTATGCAAATACCAACACTTCATCGGAGAAAAATGTACAAACAATTGAAAACATTTTTCCCCTTTATATAGCAATATATTTACAGAGAATCATCCCACACAGACCTGGGACGTCCCACATTTCAGAAGATTCCAAACAAACTCTCCACTCAAGAGGGAACGAAAGACTTCTCCCACCAGCTAGACCAAACCAAAATGACCCAAGATGTTTTTCATGAAGACTCTCCATAAAGCCCAGAAAATCAGCAGGGGAGTCCTGTAAGAATAAACTTCAAATTAAAATGTAGTTTTTAAGCCAGTACTTTTTTTTTGGTCTTTCCTACTGATGTTCCAAGAGAAACTTTCTACTTCATCTCCCTGCAGTGAAAACTTTCTACTTCATCTCCCTGCAGTGAGATCATCATCTACTACTACAGAAATTAATGTGATGTTAAAAATAAGCATAGTGAGGCTATGCTGCATGACCAAGTGAGGAAAGAGATTCAGACAATATAGGGTTTCTGAGACAGAAAGTTATAAAATACTAATGAAACTCAAGGAAGCTGGTTTATGTCTACTGCAATAGATTTAATTCACTCGCATGTCCCTTCTTCTTTCCTATATGCACATTCACTTGAGCTTATTTTAGTAAGACAACGTTTGACCTCTGCCAAGGGCTCTGGTGAATGTTCTTGAGTCCTACCACTAAGCTTGTCATTTTAACAGTGCTTTTTCATTCCCACGTGATTTCTAACATATGAAATGCCATCTCCTCCAGACCTCTGATCATGTCTACGTTCTTACAGAAACCCTGCACTTACTGGCAGAGGTGTTGAAAAGCAAATGACTACAGATCTGATCCCAAGTCTATTTCACAGCAGAGTCTCATCAATACCTTCATGAATGTTAGTTGCCTCTTTGTGTATAAATTGGAATATATTTAATGGTATAGCCATTTCTTCCTTTTCTATATGTTATCCTTAGGGACTCTGATGCTTGCTTATCTTTAAATTTTCATAGTACAGAAGTCTGGTCGGATTTGGGCCAGTGTAAGATAAGGTGTAAACGTTTGCACAGGATTTTTACCCATAAACCCTGCCTGGCACCCATCCACGTCAATCTTCCGAAACACTTGTGTGGCGTGCCAGCTGAAAATGGTGGGAGCAGGACGCACAACTTGGTAGGGCGCGACGTGAGCAGGGCGCTTTTTGCGGGCCCTGCCGCGGCTGAAGCCGGCGGGTCGCGCTGCGGTTCGACAGCGGCGGCGGCAGCCTCCCGGGCCTCTCGCTGGGCCGTTCCCTGGGGAACACCACTCGATAAAAAAAAAAAAAAACCCAGCTAAAACCGAGAAGCAAATACAA
>WAAD01036251.1:10663-28643 GCA_013389945.1 Fregata magnificens | reverse complement strand
GACCGCCCGAGCCCTTCCGGCGGGCTGCTCCCGCACGCCGGGCTCGGTCCCCCCCCGCCCCGGTCCGCAGGCCTGTGGGAAGGTGCCGTTCACGCCTCGGTGCTGAGTGGAAACGGCGAAATGAGGAGGAGGAAGAGGAGAGAGAGAAAGGAAGATGTCCTGAAATCACAGCTGTGTGTATTTCAGTGTCTTTCTCTCTCGCACTTCCTCGAAGCACGTTACCACAGCTTCACTGTTCCCCAGAGCCCTAGGGCGTGCCCCCTCGCTGGAGAGTTATGGTGGGGTTCAGTCAGGCTTTCTGATGCTTAGTCGGGCTTTTTTTTTTTTTTTTTAATTTCGGGTCGCGTTTATTTATTTATTCCTAGTATGCCCTGCTGCTGTGATTGTGAAGAGACTGTTGATGACGATAGGAGAGGTGGGCACATTCATGAGTTTGGAAGGAGCCCGAAAACAGCTCTGGGTTGTGATCTGTTCTGTGTGTTCTAAGTGATTTCCAGTTTGAATCCTAGGATGATACTTTGAAGGGCGGTGTTATGTATTTCACTGATAATAAAAACGCTTTAGAGTTGAAGCAGTACTACGCTGAATTTGTATGATCTACTTGGTGACTCCCTTTTTTTAGGGAGACTTACAGACATTTTTGGCTTGAAATGAGAGTGGTCTAGAATCAGTTTTATCCCTTTAAAGTATCAATGTTAGCATCGAACATTTTTGGAGATGTGGGGGGATTTCTGTTACAAATTTCCTGTAAGATTAAATCAGTGCTTGTCTGGTGAGTTCTTTAAACATTCATTGTGTCTTGACTGTTAAGTGGTGTAATTAAATGTATTGGAGCCTAGAAACAGTTATCTTCTTAATATACATCTGCTTCCTTGATTAATGTAAATGCTTAGTGATGATGTAAGAACAGATGAAAGGTGCTCTAGCAGTACAAAATAGTTTGATGTACGTGACATGCTTTTTCCATTGTTTTGTATTACTTGGGTTTGGAGATGTTTACCTTAGAGTGTGAAGTTAGTCTTACCTGAACTGAATTCCTGGCTGTAGCTAAGAACTTGTGAGTAGAAGACAGTTGTATGAAATGTGTCAGGTGTAAGCTTGTCACCCTAAACATCAGTACCTCTTATGAACTGACTCCAAAGGAGCTTATTTTTTTTTTAATGACTCTCATTTTCTCAGAAGGTGGTATAGAACTTCAATGCATGTGAACTTTTAGAAAGTGCTGTTTAAATTGGACTCCAAGTAGTGGGGATCTGTAGAATATGTTGAGGTCTAGACTTTCACATAGTGTGCACGAGTTGTCATGTGCATATACCCAAAAAACCTAGATTGGTATCATATATAATTGAATACTGCTGGTATGTAATGCCAGCAGAGGATTAGAAACCAGTAACAGATTTGATGCTATGTTGTTGTTTGTGTTTGTAAGATCCTGGTGTGAAGGTGTGTGGTGATAGTTATGGGTCAGTACAGTCCAGCAGTGTTACCAAAAATGATTAGAGATGCATTCTGAGAAAGTAATCCAGATTTATTATCTTGAATATAGGAAAACTAGGTAACACATAAGTGTATGTAATGGTCAGTTTGTGTTTATGCATTACATGTCTTTGAAAATAGTTCATGTAAATAGTGTTGTCTGCTTGTGAAGATGATAAAGTTCCTATTTTTTTTGCATTAGGCATGCAGAGTCAGAGCTGGTCTGAGGGAAGAGGTGAAGGGGCACCTCCCAAAGGGTCAGGTGGGAGCAAGTGTTTCTGAGCCTACCAGCCCGCTACCACAGCAGAGGGTTGATCAGCAGGAGTGATGTCAGCTGATCGAGGAAGCAGCAGGTGGAGAAAGCTCTAAGGGGTACCCAGGAGAAATTGTCCTGCTTGCTTCAGTAGCTTTTCTTCGTTGTACTGTAACTGTAGCAGTAGTAGAAAAGAGTGTAGGAGTGTATTAAATTGGTAATGGAAAAATACCTTAAATAGTTGCAGCTTGTTACTGAACGTGGGTTGTTACCATGGGGCTCTGTTTGTTTCATTAAAAAAACTGAGCCTCAATATAGTAGCAGTGTTTTGGTGTTGGGTTTTTTTATGAGCAATGAATTTTTCTTTTGCAAAATGACAGAAAGGATACTCACTTTGAAAAAGCTGACTGTGTAAAAATGATGGTTGTTCCATTTTAGAATAAACACTTATGGAAGATTCTTGTGACTTTGTTTTTTATTATGCATTCCTGTCATTTTTCATGGTGCTCATTATAGTACTGTCATTTCCTCATATTTTAAAATCACGTTTGATTTCTTAGTTTGTTCCTGGATCTTCAGCATTTATGGTAGCGCTGATTCTAGAAAAGTCTGGCTATGTTACACTGCTTCTCTGAAACCTTCATATGCTTTTACATTGTGCCCTGAGAGATACTCTGGTGAGTGACCATTATAAGAGCTTTGCAGATGCTTTTCATCACTGATGATAAAATAAAACATTACATACAGGATATTGTGGAGTAATGGTATCTCCAAGTGCAGCTGTTAGCAACTGACTGGCAGAGAACTCATACTTCATGAAATACGTGCCACTGCTTGAAGTTGCATCACTGCATGATGTTGTCTTGGAATTTTGGTAATTTGTAAAGACAGAGGAAGGTCACCAAAGATAGCTTGGTGGGTCTGGAGGTGCCTGGTAGTTCTACACGGCTGTAGGCTACACTGGTACAGTTACTGACTTGCATTGCTCTAAGTTTACCAACACTAACCAAGCACGGTTATGCTTCATGGCTCCATCAGGCAACACTTTTGTAGACTGCTTAACTGGTGATGTTCTGTTCATCTATTGCTTCATAACACCAACAAACTGAGGGATTTCAACCCCCTCTAAGGAATTGTCATTCTATTGCTAAACACCATGAACTCAGAATAAGTTGTATATCTCAGGTTTTAAAATGGCAAATAAACTGCAGATATGCTGCATTAAAGGGGTAGATTGTGCAGTTGTCAGCTTGTACTGGATTAACTGTCAACTGTCCAAAGAGTAACTCTTTTCCTCCTGAAGAAGCTGACATCAGCTTGAGCACTCAGAGCAGAAATTTTGTGCCAATGGTTTCTGAAGTGGGCCGTGATTAGAGATGAACAGGTTTTTTTAAAATGGAAACACTATTCATGAACTGGAATAACTGCCTCCATCATAGTGGTAAGCACTGTAATCTTTTGGCAGACAGTAATTACATGCTTTTCTCAGTCTTTGCTTTTTCCCTTTAATGTTAGGCTTTTTTACTCATAATAGCAGCTCTTTTTTGCAATAGCTCTAGTTTCAGTTAATTTTTTTCTGAACAAGGTTATTCTGCATGAAAATTCTAAATGAGTCCTTAAAACTATTGCATTAAAACCCTGTTTATTTCCCCCTCTCACTCCCCACACACTCCTTTGTTGGGTCATGGTCACCCTGTGATCATGCAGCTCCTTTTCTTTCTCAGGTGCTTTTGGGCCCATGGACAGACATAGTAATTCCAAAAAGCGTGCCCTTGTATAGGGGCATTCTTCTGGGGGAGACTCTTATGCTAGTCTTGCATAATTTTAACTCGAAGTCATGTATTTTTAGTCTATGTCCGTTTATTCCTGAGTCTCCTTTAGAGTTTGCTTTGACAAAGCACTGAAGGTTAAGCAAATAAGATTTCTAATGTGATTCCTTCTGCTCCTTCTCAAATATGAATGCTACTTCAGCTGTTTTGCAGTAATAATACCTCTGGCTTGTTTGTGGATTTGTGTTGCTAGAGCTGCAGTTTCATGAGACAGTTCTTCAAAATTGCCGGGTTGGGTTTTCTACTGTTCTTCTGAGCACGTTAACTTTTAGAACTTTGCTTTAATTGCAGGTATGGTAGCTTCCATACTTTCACTCATCAGCAGTATTCATTTGTTGAAGTAAAGAACAAGTGTTCAGTTAACTTATGAAGCATATTTACATTCTTTAATTTCAACTCCATCGTCATTGCATAGCACTCCTGCTTCTTAGATCTTTCTTTTTAGTTAGGTATTTGAAAAAAGTTTTTGCTCTTTTTAATATATTTCACAAACGTATTTTTTAATACATTTAACACTTGTGGCACTGTCAAAAATCAAAATGAGTTACTACTGTTTGTGCTTTATCAGCAACCTGTGATTGGTTTGCTGGTAAGGAGTGTTTGGGGGGGTGGGTTCTGGCTTCTTACATTCATGCTCCTTATTTATTAATGTGTTTCTAATATTTGTCGAAGTAACCTTCATTCAGATTCTTTCTTTTAGGTTTTTAGACTGTTTGATTTCAAGAAATTCCAGCCTTCTTCTGTGTTAATGTTCCCCTCTCCCACTGGCTTCATTGCCTTTTTGTTCTTATGAAATCAAAGAATTTAGCCACTAATTTAAATTGGATCAACTTATAATTGAAATTGATCACACAGATATTACTATGTATTCTATAAGATCTTTGGGGTTTGTTGAGAAGATGCTTAGTGCTGTCCATTAAGAGAGATAAAATTCTGTAACAAACCTAGGTATTTATGTACTCTAATATTATGAAATTACATTCAGATGATATTTTATAATGAACAACTTCTCAGTAGTGTTTATCTGTCTTATCAGATGTCAAAGATATCGATTTCCAGCAGCAGGGGTGGTTAGCACTGTTGCAGTATTCTGTAGAACCTCCTTTATGGTCCACTCGATTCAGATGTTTAAAGGTCTGTAGCAGATAAAAACACTAACTTTGCAAGTGGACAACTGAAACTGCAAGAAACTTTGGCTGGATATTAGGGACAAAAGGTGCAACTCCTCAGGATTAGAAGAATTTACTTTTTAAAGATATAAACTGCTGTGTTTGTGGCTTTGGACTTGAAATGCAGGGGCATATATACACAAAGATTATTTCTACACAGGTGAATTTTAATTATCTTCTGGTCTTACTTGAAAGAGAAAAGGAGAGTTTCAGTCTGTTTATTTATAGCCTATTCACACTGTAGTATCTGAATACTTTGCATGTATGTGATGCCAAATACACTGGCATACACCCAGGCATCAGAACAGGTGGTGCCATTGAAGGTGGTGAGTGATAGGGCCTTAAATTGTAGTGTAGCTTCTGTTTTATCTAAGATGGGTCACGCTTTTTTCTAGGAAGTGAAAAAGAAACAAAGAGAAGGTTTACTGAGAAGGTAATAGGATGAAGAGTAGACAGCAAAGACGTGGGGAAGAGGTAAAATTTATATAGGCCTGAAGTGAAGACAGTGAGAGAGGGAACTTGAGGGATTTCCTCACAGGTCTTCTGGTTTGTTTGGGGACTTCAGACACTTCAGTTTTTTGGAATGAAATACGACAGGATGTCACTTCATCAGTTGTGTAATACAATATGTAACCCAGCCTACAGTAAGAAATAAACATGTACTAGATGTGACTTGGGAATTCTGAACTGTAAATGCAGCAGATTATAATGTACTTTCCTTTTATCTTTTATAGTTTAGGAAGGCCAGTGTAACAAACTGTTCTTTGTGTGGTTGTGTTTTGTTTTGGGGTTCTCTATTTATTTTCTGTTAAAATTGTAATATTACAGTATATATTAAATTCTTTATAACATGCAGCAAAATTATTTTTCCTGTAATTAGCAAATTATGGAAGTGAAGCATCCAAGAAATGTTTCTGCATGCATGTGAAATATTTAGCACCTTATATTTTTCTGAGAAGTAACATCATGATACATTTAGTATTAGACTAATTAGTCTATTAGCAACAGAACTAGACCTCTTTAGTACTGAACTGCATAACAAGACATCAGATACTCTGATATTCATCAGCTCAATTAAAAGTTACATGGAGTGGAAGAAATTGTGTCACGACCCTTGAAGGAATATTAAAACATGTTATTAAAGAAAGCTTATATTGAGGTTTAGTTTCAAAGCTGGCAGCAATAATAACTATAGAATCATATAATCTTTTATTGTGGAAGGAACCTCTGGATGTCACCCCAAAGCGTGGTCAATTAGAGCAGGTTTTTCAGAGCCTTGTCCAGTCAAGTTTTGAATATCTTCAGGGCTGGACTTTTCACAGCCTCTCTAGGCCAACTCCTCTCTGTTCAACTCCAGGCTCCCCTATTTGCAAGATTCCTGTTGGAGATGTGGGTGCTCTAGATTTGCGTGTACCTGTGCGGTTCCCTGCAACGCCCTAATGCACGTGCCAGTGAGAGTGCACTTCACAAGCTTGCATTTGTGCACCAAAGGTGTGGGTTCTCCTCCTTTGCTGCACGCTGTACTGACCACCTGCTAGCTGGGGTGCAGGACCTTGCATCCTCCAGGAGGGATGCTGCGCTGCCTGGCCTGGACTGATATCATGATGCAGTCAGCGGGGTGACTTCTGGGAGCATCAAACCAGGTTTTGACTGCTGCTGCTTCCTCTTCAAGGCCTCTCCCACTGGTACAGGTTTTCATAGGTTTTTTTTATACTTCTTTTCAGGAGAACTCCTTTATTTCAAACATTTCTTTGTCATTCTCTAGTTACTGTTTAATCTAACTGATGATCCTCTTGCTCTTCAACGTGACCAGTTTTGGGCAAATATCCTGTCAGGCAGTCTTGCATTTTTGATTAACACACACACACAAATTCATATTGTCACATTTGTTATTATCCAGACCCTTTTGCCAAGGGTGGACCTTGCAAGCACCCCCCACTATGCCCCCCATGTCACTAAGCAATGGCTCTACAGTTTTCTTAGTCTTTCTTTTGTTCCCAATGTCCTTTATAGTAGCCTTTCTTTCTGTCCTTATCAGCCTTTGCTAGTTTTGACTTCAGCTGAGCTTTGGCTTTCCTAACTCCTCCTTGTAGGCAAAGGCAACATCTCTTGTATACCTTCTAGGTAATCTGTCCCTGCTTCCTTTTTTTGGGTTTGGGCTCAGTCAGGAGTTCTGTGCTTGTCCTAGGTGAGAAGTGTGGCAGATGGCCGGGAGGGATGCCACACTTGCCTTCCTCCACAGTGACTTTGGCACAATTATGCTGCAGCGAGACTGAGATGAAGTGCTTTTTCCTCATTTAAAGCATCAGCATCTGATTTTTTTTTTTAAATTCACTATTCCATGTATATACATTAGTACTTATTGTCAGTCTGAACATAGCTATATTAAAAACAGCTATATAACCTATTACATTCAGTTCCTCAAATCAATCTGCCAGCTAAGAGAATCTCACTGAATTAACAAACCAAATTTAGTTGTCTATTAGAAGTGGTATGTTTTTTAAATGATGTTCACAAATGCAGTTCAAGCCTATGGTATGTGCAGTTATTCTGCAGTTTTTACTTATGTGGTAACTATTTAGTTAAGAAATACAACCATTAACATACAAATTAAAAGAATTTCATTTCATGTTTAGTGACTTTTTTTTAGTAGATATGTTTGAGTTCTGTTGCTTACGTGTACTGTTGTAATAACATAATTTCTTGATTTTTCTTTTTCTCTTTTTTGGCTAATATATAACCTTATGAAAACCTTCTGTATTAAGGGAGTATTATTTTATGTGTTGATACAACTTCTACTTTGGGCCCTATCTGCTTTTCTTATTTGAAGTCAGACTGAAAAAAGGTGCAGAGTTTTTGAGACGTTTCTTCTGACTGTGGGCAGCAACCTGTAGCTCTAAGCTTAACCCTTTGCCACAGAGATCTCCAAATTGCTTTCTGCGTGTATATATCTAAATTAATCTGAGTACAAAACATAAGTTTGCTTGCTTGTTTTTAAGATTAAAAAGACAGACTCTTACCGAATGGATTGACAGTGGCAATATTTGTCTCAGGCCTTATCTCAGAGTCTCCCTTCACCCTGAGTTTGAGCTCTGCTGTCCTACTTCCAGGATCCATCCCAATCTCTGATAATAGTGAGGCTGGAATCTTGTGTTTCTTCCTGACAGCGTGCTGCTATCTAATGCCAGAATTAAAGCCAAAACAAACAACAACAAAAAAAAAAAAATGTTGCAGGGAAGTAACAAATAAATTGAACCACAAGCCACAGGCAGATGGTAAAAACACTCCCTGGCAGGTGAGTCCTGTGTGTTGGTCCAAATGCCTGTATTTTATCTAAACACTCTGCAATGCAAAATGAATGAGCAGCCTGTGGAGGAATGGATGGAATCCAGGGAGGTACTTATGTCCACTCTTCCCTGTTGGGAGTGTGTTCATTACTGGACGATAGAACTGCATCTTCTCTGTCCCCTTCAGATACTGTGGTTTTATTCCTCTACTACTCATGCACAAACACTGCAAGCTCTCCTTTAAGGTTTTTACAGAATGGAGTTGTTGTGCATCTGCAGTATTGGGTATGTTTAGTTTTGGTCTCAGAATAGCAACTGGAAATTAATAAGATTATTGCGTAATTGTTGTATTTGTCCTTTGCAGGAGCTTTTAAGAAGGGGGACATCTAGTTTCAAGTCTTTTCTCTCATCAGCAAATATTCTATTTCTCTTGTCTAAGGACATAAAGAATAGTAAAATACTTGCAGAATTTGAAGTAGAATAAAAGACTTCCTGCCTGCAAGGAAGAGAGGACTAGTGGGGGGGAAGAAGTGTAGAAGCTAAAAAAAAAAAAAAAAAAAAAGCTGTGATGCTACTTAAAATCTTTGAGTGCCAGAAAGTACCCCAATATATTTTGGCTTTGTGATTGCTGTATAAAAATAACAAAGTAAAAACTGTGCTTGTGCAAAAATACCCATCACATTCTTTCCCCCCACCCCTCCCTTGGATTAAACTGTAACGAATTCTTGAATGTTTGCTGTTTAGACCCAGTATGAAAGATAGTTCTTGCACCAGTTCAGTTTCAAAAGGATAGCCAACAGTAGTTCCCTTCTAGACCTTTTCTATTTGCATGAGGAAAATTTTGTTCTAAATAAGGTGTTTTCTCAAGCCCTGTGTGGGACACATCTTGTTTATATCAAATAGCTGGACTACCACCAAATTCTGATCTGGCTTTGGAAGGTCCTCGATGTCTGGAAGTAGGGTTTCTTTAGGATATTTGAAAAAACTAATTTAGCTTTTTTTTTGAGTAATGTTTTGCTGTCTGTGGCTGTATGTGCTATGTTTCGGTTTGGTAGTGATTTTTATATTCTTGTAATTGATAACAGAGGTTTCTGGGAGAAGACCAAGAGGGTACTTTGCATATTATTCTTGGTATATGATGCTAGTATGTTTCTCTCTTCATTTCCCAAATTAGGAATCTTGTTAGGCAAAATAATGTTTGTTTGTCTAGAAGTGTCTTTATGCCTACTGTAGTAAAACTTCTGCCTTAGTAGAAGACTGCAGTTCTCATTCAGTTGCAGCTGAATGAGAACAGCTGTGTTAAGATGTAAATAAGCCCCATCTACCTGCTTGGATGCTTTGAAAAGTTTGTCTGCTGAATCTATCTTTTCTGTTTTGGAGAGAGCTCTAATGATCGTGTAAGTTTAATTCTTGAACCCGTTGTTGCCTATAGGTTTTCTTCATGTCCATAAAATTAAATGGATACTTATTTTTAGAGCTGTGAAAAGTGACAAGGTACATAAGTATCGTCATTGAGTTAGGAGCGGTTGACAGTTGTGCATAACTTTGAAGCTGTAGGTAAACCGGTGGGTTCTGTTCAGTAGAAAAATGCTGTGTGCGCACCTTGTAGGATGCGGTGGTGTTCTATAAAACTGTTATGAGACTTTGTCATAAAGTTTTCCCAGAAATACAACTGCTGGATAAATTTGTGCCAATGGCATGTAGGTTTCTTGAATATTATATAGCTAAAGAATTGGAAAATTTGTTACATTTTGGGGTGTGGATTGTTTGTTTTTTAATTTCAGATCTGAAAACTGAGCTTTTTCCTGTGTGTTTTTGCAAATACAGAACCAGAGAATAAAAATGGGAACTCCTGGATCAGGACGGAAGAGAACTCCAGTGAAAGACAGGTTTTCTGCAGAAGATGAAGCTCTCAGTAACATTGCCAGAGAGGTTTGTTAATTTCAAACTGTCTTAAATTCAGAAATAAGGATGAAAGCAATCTCCTCATCCAGAAAAAGTTAAATTTTTAAGCTGTGCATTAGAAAGTATAATTAGCCAAAAATATGACAATTAATACAAACTAAGAGTATTTTGATAAAAAAAAATCACATTTACTAAAATGTTGTCACAATGATATATTAATTGTATGATTAATATAACTTCACAGGATCATGCTTAAGCTTACCAGATATTTCTACAGGTAGTTATATGCTTAGCTAAAGATAAATGAGAAATCAGAAAGCAAAGTTGCTATCTCAGGTCTAAAACTAAAAAATCCACGTTTATCCCATTGCAGTGTGTATTATTCTTAAGATAGTAAATATAGTGTATTAGTGTTGTACAAGTAATAGTCATTATTAAAAGGTATTTGTAATATATTCTGTTTCAAATGTGAAAAGTCATATTTCTGTGACTAATATGTGTGACTAAGCCTAATATGTACACTATACTAGGACTCTCTTAACAAAGTTGCCACCTGAAAAATAGAGCTGGAGGTAACCAGCCAAAAATGCAATTAACAAGAAGTTGATACAAAGGGGAATTGTGTATACAAAGGGGAATTTTTGTCCCACCGGATATAGGAAGGAGGCAGCTGGAATTTAGTCTTACAGACTTCTATTTGGACTTGAGTTTTTCTGGGAGGAAACGCTATGACTTGGAAACAAAAGCCTTAGTACTGTTTGTATACAAGTGGATACAGAAGCTTTGAGCTACACTGTCAACAAAGCTGCTCACCCTAGTTGACATAAATGAGTGCAAAATGCAGATTCTAATTGGTCTTGTAAACTGTTGTCTGTATGTGTGTGTGTATTGTATATATACATATATTTGTATGTAAGACAAAATAGGTAGGTCATAGGTCTTTGAAAACACAGCTTCTGTATAAATCTTCAAATGTAGCCATTATAGACTGTAGGCAAAGGAAATGCTCTGTCCGCAAAAAAATCACTTTCATTTAGTTGGTAACTTTCCAGAAATCTATGTTCACACCAAATCTAAAGGAAGTTCTCACCCTACCAGATCCATTCTGTGTGGGCCTTTGGGTCATGTACAGTCTCACTCATCAAGTTCCATCTCCCATTTTTGGGGAAAACAGTTAATGAAGGAAAAGGAATCTGGCTTTAAATTTATTTTGAGTATTCTCTGCATGGTTCCAGTACAGTAACATCAGCTTGCAACTTAGCCTAGAAAGAGGTCTCAATAGCAAGGTATAGTAAGTATTATCTTACTTAAAATTACTGTGGGGCTTTGTTCTCTTACGTCACTAACCCCCTCAATTAAAATTTGGGCATGAGCGTAAATTAAACAAAAATGAAGGTGGTTTTTTTTTCCCCCCTTAATGCTAAATTAAACTAATACTAGGTCTCACAGCTAGAGGTCTGTGCAGGACAAGCTGGCCCTTAGATCCCGTGTCAGACAGCAGCTGTTGTCATTGAACTGGTAGCTGTAATTCATAGTATTAGCCAACTTATTCTAAAGAAAACTTTTACTTTAAAGGAACAATGCATTTCTTAGGATATAACAGCGGAGGCCAGTTAACAAAACTAAGTTCTGTCTTTAAATAACATCTGATTTTACTGTGCCATACATATGCGTTATCATTTGAGGCTGGGGAAAAGTTTTCGGTTACCATGCTGACATAAGGCATGCCAATTCTCAGTGCATGAATATGTAGAGTAGATGTATTTTACCATTCTGAGACCATTATCTCAGCAACATGGCTTGCTTATCTTTTTATTGTCAAACGGTGTTTTGTTCCTCAACTTCCTCTTCTGAAATTACCTTTTTAGCAGATGTTACTTACAATAGTTGAATTGAGTCCTGTAATCCAGTAGTCAGATGTCTTGTGAGTAAAGTGTTCCTAAAAGGTGTTCTAGGTATCAGGAGATGGTAAAACAGAATATGCTGAAACAAGAGGCTGGTGCTCAGGATAATCTGCATGGAAGACTGCATAGAAGTGCTCTGGGATTCAGAGCAGTCACAAAATGGCACCAGGAATTATCAGAGTTTGTAATACTAGCGAAGACTTCTAGTGTAGTGTATGAAGTTTCACCTTTTTTTCCTCCAAAAGTTCAGATTTCAGAAAGCACTAATCTTATTCTTTCTTGCCACTCTAATTCGACAAAATTGAGATTTCCTTGTTCTATGGGACGTGTCAAAAAAATGTAATATCTTCCTTTTGATACCAACAAACATCTGCTTTCTAGGAGACTTTGTGTAAAGAATTCTTTGGTACTGATCCAATAAATTCATTTCTATATAGTAATTTTTCTGCACTGGTTGAATCTGGTATGTTATCTTACATGAAAATATTTAATGGAAGATAAGGGCACTATCATAGGATCTGAGGGGCTTGGTCAAACTACTTCCTCCTTGTGAGATTTCTTTCATTTTCTTCATCTTTCCATCAGAAAATTTTTCCTGTGTTGGTTGTGTCTCCTCCCCTTTACTTCTTGTAGCGCTAGCACTGTTATGTAGAGAGTTCTTTCATATCTCTTCCTTGCTGTGGGAGTTTGCATTGAAACAAGGTCTTCTGTAATGCCTCTGCACTAAACAAGGCACGAGTATGCTAAAACATCAACGCTGGAGTGAATTCCTGCCTTATTCCAAGAACTTCTGAGTTACCAGACCTCTTTCTTTGGGACCTACTTTGTATTCTGTTGTGTGTTATCCTTCCTGGCATTGAATTCCCTGTGCTCATTGAACCTGAGGAAGAGTAAAGGTGATGTACATATCCAGGGATAGGGATCTATGCATCCTTTTCTGGAAGCAATGCACTCTTCATATTATTCAATGTCTTAAGTGAGATTGGTTGCAGTTGATCAGTTTGGAAGTCTTACCTTGGTACAACAGGGAGGATTACCAGTTTATCATGTTTGTTTCAAAAGCTGTAGAAACAGGTGGTAGATTATATTGTCCAGGTGTTTCCTGCAAGGAAAAAAGGCACTCTGAGTGTAAATGCCTAGTTACATTGAAGTGGAGTATTGGCAAAGTGTCTTCTGATTATAGCAAGGTTAATTTGAAGTCAGCTAATCTCTTATTTAAAAAAAAAAAAAAATCAATTAAATGTCTATCTCCTGAAGATATGAAGAGTTCCTCTATACCACCTTCTGGTTCCTTCTCTAGCTGTTGTAATGGCTTCTGAAGCTGTTAGCTTTCTCAGATTGACGAAGAATATAAGCCAGCTGGTGCAGAAGACAGTTTCTTCTGTCTTGTGGAAAGTTCTGCCTTTCCAAGTAACAGATAGGGATTGTCTAGTGTGACTTCAGGCTCCTGTCTGGATTAGGTTCTTATGTGGGAATCCTTTTTGTTTAACAAATAACTAAACAAATAAGAATTTAGGTTCATATTCTCAAGGTTATATTCACAGTCTACACTGGATACAACTGATATGATCTCAAGATCTGTTTTCCCTGTGGGTTTGTTGTGGAGATTCTCCACTTATAAACCTGTTTTGTGGACAGAGCATCTTTAGCTGACATCTGCATCACTGCTTCACTTGTCTTTGTAATTTACAGACAAGTTGTTGTGTTCACTTTAAATATTCAGCATAACCTGTTGTCATCAGGCATCTCATATGATTATTTGAGACCTCCTTCTCCAAGACCAGCCGTACGTGCAAGAGCAGAGGTTTCAGTTGCTTCTGTGTTCTTACACTGACTTCAGTTCAAGCTCAGATACAATGAACATCATGCCAGAAAGTAAGAAGAGTCTGACTCTTGTCATCTTACCAGCCTCAACCCGATAAGCAGCAGTCTGAAGGGACAATTAGGATTTACCTTTTATATCCTTTCTTTCCATGCTTGCTTCAGCAACCCTTCCATTTTTCAAGGCTGACTAGATGACAAAGAACCAGAGCTCGTGGACAACGATTGCATCACTATTCACTTTCCTTGTAGCATCTTGTCTGTATTTTTTCAGGAATTGTTCTCATGACTGTTTTCATTGTATAGCAGGAGCTTGGAAACTCTTAAGAGGTGTTTCCTCATGGGAGAGAATAAAGATTCATTTGGATTTAAAATTCACTCTGTAGTTGCTCAAACTTTGGGTAGAGTGCAGTTGTTCTTACTTTAGTAAAAATGTTATGTTACTTAATTGCCATGGTAGAAGGAGCCAAGAGTTCAATATTTTAAAATGTTTGAAGGCTATATCATGAATTTAAAAACAATTAACAACATAGTCTTTGTCATATTGAATCTATTCAAAGTTCAGTACATGTTTCTCTCTGCATACAGCTTCAGCTTTTCTTAAGTAAACAAACAAAACCCCAAAGAACCTCACCCTCATACAGAGCTTATAGATGCTAGAGATCTTTGAACTTGTTTTAATAAGAGATCACTTAAATATTTTTAAATCGGTGATTTCTACTTCAGTATTAATCCAAAGTTTTGTTTGCTGTGGTTAAGGATATTTTATAGGAGATAAGGTATTCTAGAGATTTTCTAATCTATATATGGATCAGTATAATAAATGGAAAAAGAATGAGATGTCAGAAATAAAGAATCCTAAACCATTAAGTCATGTAAACCTTAAGATTTTGTTTATAGTCTTTGCTTAGTAGGCAACTGGAGAAAGAGTAGGCACATCAGAAATAAGTGGAAAGAAAATATTTCTGAGGAGGCATAAGAAATACATTTGGCACGTGAGTGATAGTGTTGCCTTGGGTCCATGAGGCAGTAAGGGGATGAGGACGGTAGAAAGTGTGGCAATGAGAATACAGAAGAAATGAGCAACAGAAGAGAAATAATGCATGTTCACTTAATAAGAAATTATGAAATAAACTTTATATTGCAGTGTGTAGTAGTGTATTAAGAAATACGGTGAACGTTTTAAAATGCTCACCCTGATGCTTTACTGGACCTGGCAGAACGTCCTGGTGTTCTGTCAAACGCCCTGTGGCAGAAACGGAGCTGGGTAGCCGGTGCCCTCACCGCTGCCATTTGGTGGAAGAAGGAAAACCTTCCTTGCCTGGGCCTCCGGCATTGGAAAATGCAGGATTGTAAACACTGCATATGCCTTGACAGAGAGAGCAATGTTTTATACATATTGTAGCCCATGATGACAAAATAATTTTTCAATGAAAGGTATTCATATTTTTTCCAAAGGTGAGTAACATATTTTAGTATAGCCTATATTCTTATGAAGCTTTTGTGCTAAATCTGAGCTAATTAATGAACCGCCTTCTCTACAGTATGAAAATTAAAATAAAAATGCTATTGCTTTCTAGTGAATTGCTTCTTGCAAGCAAGGGGAAGGAGGAAGATGCCTGTCTACACTATGGAGACAGATGTTATGCTTCTCCTTCCTCAGCATGGGAGGAAGCTTCTACCATATCAATTCTATGTACTAGTATGCTTCTTATCTTGGTTAAGAACTTGATCATTGCTGTGAAGAGACTAAGAAAAAACACAGCAGAAAGGAAAGACTCCAGATTCAATCTTTATAAAGGCATTCAAATTAAAATCTGGTCTTTTTCCCTTTCTCCTTTCTTTCTTGCCAAAAATATCTTGGATTTAACCGAAGAACTAAATGTTGTCCTTGGAAGTTGAGATAAAATGGTTTGAAAGGTTTTCAAAAGATTGTGGCAGAATACGTGTTTAAAAAAAAGGGAGAAAATGGAATAAGCAGAAATGGTTTTCTAAATGACTGTAAGTAGTTATTAGTAATTGGTTTTTAGGTGAAAATGAGGAAACTGATCATGTCGCCTGTAATGGAAGGAGAACATTCTTGTTACCTGTATGTTTACTAAACACATGCAATAAAATAACCTAATCAAAGTGAGTACTGCTTCAAGGTGTTAGCTTAACTGCTTGTAAACAGCCAGAATCATCATATTCTTCTAGAATGAAATGCTGTTTATGCAGGTGCAAGGAAACATTACTTTTGTTTTTGCATGTAATGCTTTTTGGTACCTATTTTGAAATGAAGAATTCCAGAACTCCGCAGTTAACAGATGGCTTTTTGTTACGCAGAGCAGAGCTAATACCCAAAGAAATGCAGATATGGCACTTGGTTTAAAAATCACATATTTGTCCTTAGGGTAGGAGGTAAAAGATAAGGAGTAGTATGAGTGTGTTTATATACAAAAAAATTTACAGATTTATTTATTAATTAATCCTTTTTTCTTGTCGAAACAAAGTCTTGAGGGCCGCCTCCTGTGGTTTTTTTTTCCCCCTACCCAATCTCTTTTGTTACAAAGATCTTCTCTGTAGTCCTCTATTTCCTTTCTTGATCACTTCTCTGAATAAATTCCATGCAAAATTGTTGTATCTATACCTCATGGCTCCTATTTGCCCTCCAGAATATATAACTAAGTGATTTCTTTCCATTTTAGCCACCACTGTAAGTGTACTAGTATGGCTCTAACAGGTTTGGATATCTCATCTCTTATTTACAATTGAAGTGTTTAAGAAAATTCAGCTATCACATTTCTTTTTAGCAGTTGGAAGTCCTCTTTAGAAGCTTTTAAGGTGTCAGACTTGCTAGATCTTGGACAGTCCACAGTTTAATTTTTACTTCAGGAAAATAGGAATTTGGTATGTTATATCACTTTTTAACAAGCTGTACTTCAATTAGATTATATTGTAATATATCTTTATCATAAATACTTTATTTGTGTGTCTGGTCTAAAGACTGTATAGAGAAGAATCACAGAATATTCTGAGTTGGAAGGGACCCGCAAGGATCATCGAGTCCAGCTCCTGACCCTGCATAGGACAACCTCAAAATTCACACTGTGTTTGAGAGCATTGTCCAAATGTTCCTTGAATATTGTCAGGCTCGGTGCCATGACTACCTCCCTGGGGAGCCCGTTCCAGTGCTCCACCACCCTCTGGGTGAAGAACCTTTTCCTAATATCCAACCTAAACCTCCCCTGGCATATCTTCCTGACATTCCCTTGGGTCCTGTCACTGGTCCCCAGAGAGAAGAGATCAGTGCCTGCCCCTCCTCTTCCCCTTGTGAGGAAGCTGTAGACCATGATGAGGTCTCCCCCTCAGTCTCCTCTTCTCCAGCTGAACAGACCAAGTGACTTCAGCTGCTCCTCATACAGCTTCCCCTCTAAACCCTTCACCATCTTCGTGGCTCTCCTCTGGACACTCTCTAGTAGCTTCGTACCCTTAGTACACTGTGGCGCCCAAAACTGCACACAGTATTCAAGGTGAGGCCGCACCAGTGCGGAGTAGAGCGGGACAATCACCTCCCTCAACTGACTAGCAATGCCGTGTTTGATGCACCCCAGGACACGGTTCGCCCTCTTGGCTGCCAGGGCATACTGTTGGCTCATGTTTAGCTTGCTGTCAAGAACCCCCAGATCCTTCTCCGTGGGGCTGCTCTCCAGCGTCTCTCTCGTTCCCCAGTCTGTATGTACATCCAGGGTTGGCATGTCCCAGGTGCAAAACCCGGCACTTGCCCTTATTAAACTTCACATGGTTGGTGATTGCCCAGCTCTCTAAGTTGTCCAGGTCTCTCTGCAGGGCCCTCGAGAGTGTCCACAGCTCCTCCCAATTTTGTGTCATCGGCGAACTTTGATAGTAATCCTTCGAGTCCTGCATCCAAGTCACTTATGAAAATACTAAAGGGCACTGGCTCCAAGATGGATCCCTGCAGAACCCCGCTAGTGACAGGTCGCCAGCCCAATGTAGCCCCATTTACTATAACCCTTTGAGCCCGACCCATCAGCCAATTGCTCAGCCATTGCATTGTGTGTTTGTCCAGCTGTATGCTGGACATTTTGCCCAGGAGGATACTGTGAGAGACAGTATCGAAGGCTTTACTGAAATCCAAAAAGATTACATCGACTAGCTTCCCTTGGTCCACTAGGTGAGTAACCTTGTCATAGAAAGAAATTAAGTTAGTTAGGCAAGACTTTCCCCTTGTGAGCCTATGCTGGCTGGGACCAATGACTGCATGGTCTTTCAGGTGTTTTTCAATAACTCCCAGAATAATCTTCTCCATAATTTTGCCAGGCACAGAGGTAAGACT
>WAAD01036250.1:20618-46816 GCA_013389945.1 Fregata magnificens | reverse complement strand
GAACCCAAATACATAAGCCACCATCGCGAGACCCTGGATTTCCTTGCAAGTGAAATAAATCTCACAAGTTAATGACATGACCTTAATGATCATGTACTATGTCATTTGGAAGACGTGATGACCACTTTTTTTGTTGTTACTGAATAGCTGGCAGATCACTGGAAAAAACAAGAATCATTTCTTAGTGTGCTTATCAGTATTTGTAAGCTACAAGTGCCCTGAAGCTGCTTGAATATACAAGAGCATGTGGCTTCATGACGTGTGTATATTCAGATCTGTTGGTTGCCGGTGTGTGGCTCAGAATGGATGCTATTGTAGTGTAGTGTGAGAAGGGGGTGAAAATTACTGACATGACTAAAAGTGGAAGATGTGAAGCAAGATCTTATCATGTGCCAGTCCAGCATTCTTCTTGGGCTACAGAGTATGTTGCAGAGCAGTTGATCAGTTCCCCGTTATGTCTCATCTAGATCATTGTTGCCAACACTGTCAGCTGAAGTAGATAAAACATTATAATTAATCTCCCCCAACACGATTCCAGTGATAGGTACTCCATGAATCTACACCAACCGGATTTTGGCCTATTGTCCTTCCTCACTCTTCCCTTCCTGTCCCTCCCTCTGCTTCCTGAGTGTTTACCTCCTGTGTCCTTTTTACATCCATCAATAAAGTTAATTGAGGTAAATGAAATAAAATTATTACTTTGTCAGAGTGAGTACTGTTCTAGTGGTGTAGTAAAACTGTGGACATCATAGCAAATGCTAAACCAACATCTAGTGAAGATCATCTCTTTTGAAACTCCAAAAACACCCGAGGAAACCTTTTAAATCACCATCCCCAATAGGAACAGGACAGAAATTCCAGAGAAAATAACCTTAGGTATTCTAAACTAAAGTGTCATTAAATGCTACAGTATCTGTATGCTTCGGCCTTCTGGAAAGGTGGGGAGGGGAGATCCAGCCATGAAATGCATGGCAAATCTTGCAACTATTGCATCAAAACTGGTGTAAAAATCTGCCATGTTGCTGAGAGTGTTATATGGGCTTAAAGATGGGGAGGTATGCTATTCTTACCTATGGCAGTGGGTAACATGGAGATACAGTGTGCTCACACCTGTGTTACCAGAAGCAGAACTGAATGATTAGTTGACCAAAATTTTATTAAGGTTTGGGGTTCTTGGTGATTTCTTGGAGCAGAGAGTTGTCAGCTGGATGTGGTCATCAGCTGCCAGTTGGGATTCAAGCCAAATGGAAAACTAGCAGCAAGATGACCTGCTCACAATAACTAGAACAAAGAGCTCTTGATCCTTGTGTGGACAGCTTAATCTATTTTATACTGCAGTTTCCCATCAGTAAAATGGGGATAATTGCATTCTACTGCCCTCAGGGGTGCTGTGAGGGTAAATAAATTACAGGTTACAGAGTGTTCAGATGCATTGGCCAAGAGAGTTGTAAAAATACTGGGAAAGAGAATAATTTTCACAGCAAATAAGCAAGTCTGAAGAAGAGACAGGAATGTGCTAGTCTGAGGCTTTGAAATTCACTTCCCACCCTACACTCAGATTGAGTGTACAATTAACAGTAAGATAAAATTAGCACAAAATCAGGGTTTTCTGGTTCTGAACTGGCTTTGTACTGGCTGCTAGAGATGATACTGACACTTTCCTGCCATCAAAACGATTACAATTCTGCAGCAGCAGAGAAGCTGTCCATAGCTATGCTCCCTTGGACTATGCTAACACACACAACTATTTCGTATTAGTGCCTTGAAGCTGCAATATGGGTCTTCAGCGTAAATGAATCTTACACTTTGTGGGGTTGGGGCGGCTCCTTGGCTGTGTTGGCCTAGGTGGGAGACACAGTATGTGTTCCTTGAAGTCTTTATTTCCAGGAGAAAATGTCAGATGACTAGATGTCGAGATACTGTAATGATATGGAAACACTTATGGGTTTGGTTTTCTTGTTATACAACAGACAATTTTAAAAGTTCTAGGGCAAAGAGGTTCCCACAGTTGCAGTGATTTTTAGGAAAACTCACAAAAGATAATATGTCTTCTATTAATAGATTTCAGGTGGCTAGAAGAATAGATATCAGGACACGGAAAGAAGCCTTTCCACTGATTTCATGTTCATGAATGTTATCACAGGGTGCAAGCCAAAGAAGAATGTGGCCAGCTTTGCACAGAAAGTGCTAAGTGAGTGCCTTTCTGACAGAATTTGCAACTGCTAGTGTTTTCTCACCTCTAAACCTTGGCTGTGTTGGCAGGCTTGCTGAGCAATACTTCTCACACTGGGTCAAGGTGAAATCAAAATAAGAAATCTTTGCTGTCCCTACTCTGAGAGGTTCAACTTGCTACTATTTTCCTTTTGGCAGCAGCTTGGAACCCACTGTATCCAACAAATGCAAATGATGTTGCTAATTTAATTAAGCAAGCCACATGAAATCAAGGAAAATTACAGTCCATGGTCAACAGTAGTTTTTTATTTATTGGAATTACATCAATAGCTAATTGAAAAAGATTACATAATTGCTTTTGGTCATGGTTTAACCCCAGTAGGCAGATTAGCCCCACACAGCCACTCGCTCACTCTCCCCTCCTCCCAGTGGGATAGGGGAGAGGATCAGAAGGGTAAAAGTGAGAAAACTCATGGGTCGAGGTAAAGACAGTTTAACAGGGAAAGCAAAGGCTGCATGCTAAAGCAAAGCAAAACAAGCAATTCATTTGCTACTTCACATTGGCAGGCAGGTGTTCAGCCGTCTCCAGGAAAGCAGGGGTCTATCACATGCAATGGTTATTTGGGAAGACAAACACCATACCTCTGAACGTCCCCCCTTCCTCCTTCCTCCCCTGGTCATTTGGGGCCAGCTGTCCTAGTTGTGTCCCCTCCCAATTGTGCACCCCCTGCCTACTCACCAGCAGTGTGAGAAGCAGAAAAGGCCTTGATGCTCTGTAAGCACTGCTCAGTAATAACTAAAACATCCCAATGTTATCAACACTTTTTTCATCCCAAATCCAAAACATAGCCCCATACAAGCTACTGTGAAGAAAATTAACTCTATCCCAGCCAAAACCAGTACAACAGAAGAGAGAATGTGATGTCTGCAAATCTATTTACATGATCTTTATTACGGCAGAATCTGAGTATTTAATGAACTTTCATATGCTTACCCTCAGAGCATCCCAGTGACAGAGGAAATACTCCATTTGACCATTGTAAATCTGAAGGATGATGAGGACAAGGGTCAGAACTTTTCCAATTTAATCACAGGGAAATATGCTGCCACTAGGTGACTGCAGTTCAAGTTGTGACCAAAATACACAGCTTTTGCACTGCTATCACATTTATTATGCAAGTCAGTGTAAAGGTTAATGGAAAAAGTGAAATCTGCAAAATCTCGTGACAGAGTGGAAAGTGTCTTTGACTCCAAACTTGAGATGTTGGGAGTAAGGCTTGTGATTTCTGCAGTGCAGTTTTGGCTCTTCTCTCGTCAGTCCCTGCTTCTAATGGTCTGTTGTGTGCTTCCCTTCTTCCTCTTTTCTTGCCCAACAAAAAAACATGTAAAGGGTGAAGAAAGGATCAGAAAACCAGAATGCCTTTTCTCTCTCTTCAGAACTAATTTTCTCCAGTTTATGCTACATTTGTGTCAATTATCGATACTTGATAACTAATTGCCTTGCATTCCTCCATCTCTAATGTAACAGTCATGCTGCACATTAACCTGTCAAGTTTCACAGGCCAGAGTTTAATGTATATTTACTTGGGAACTGGGGCTTGATGATGGGGTTGGGAGGGGAGGGGAATTGCTGAGCAACCTCTGGCTTGATTTATCAATCAAATATCTCAGGACTTTAGAGTGCTACTCCTACCATATTAGAAAATAAGTTGTGATACACTGTAAACTGCTGCTTTCTGGCTGTTCTGCTGCCTCAGTTCAATACAAATGCTCACTTGCAATGACTACAGTTGTGATCTGGCTTTGCTTAGGCAGTTGTAGAATCCAGGCTAGCATTCTTAGGCCATTATTTACCCTCACATGTTGATCTGCCATCATGACCATCTGCTTTCCCATCTCCTCTACTGCAGCAGATTAGATGTACAGCAAAAAAAAAACCATTCCAAACCTCAAAACCACTAGTCGGAATGCACAGCTGTATTCTCTTTCTGACAAGGAAGTCCAGTTTCTTGCAAAGCACTGGTGACTTAGCTGAATTTTGCACCTACACAAGTAGTCACTGCTGTTCAGTGGGAAAAATGAGAAAGCAGGGTTCCATTTCAGGTCTTGCATTACCTGTGGCACAAATGGTAGCTGACAAGTTCTATGTGCAAACGCTGTCAGCCCCTGTGCAGTTGTAACCTTCGCCTCTTTGGTTGGTAGTCTCAAGGAGTAGGTATATTTTCTATTCCTATATGATTTGGGGCTATTTGAGCAGCACAAGACTTCCCATTTCAATTCCCATATCCTTGTTCTGAGGCAAAACAATAACAGATCACAGAATCATAGAATGATTGAGGATGGAAGGGACCTCTGGAGGTCATCTGGTCAAACAGAGTCACCTAGAGCTGGTTGCCCACAACCGTGTCCAGACAGCATTTAAATGTCTCCAAGGATGGAGACTCAACAACTTCTCTGGACAACCTGTAACAGCGCTTGGTCACCCTCACAGTGAAAATGTGTTTCCTGATGTTCAGGAGGAACCTCCCATGTTTCAGTTTGTAGCCAATGCTTCTGATCCTGTCACTGGGCACCACTGAAAAGAGCCTGGCTACATCGTCTTTACACCCTGCCTTCAGGTATTTAGATATATTAGTAAGAACCTCCCCAAAACATTCCCTTCTCCATGCTGAACTGTCCCAGTTCTCTCAGTGTTTCCTCATAGGAGAGATACTCTACTCCCTTAATCATTTTTGTGGACTCTCTGCAGTATCTCCATGTCTTTCTCAGAGTTGCTCCTGTCCTAACACGCCATACCACAAGCCGTTGCACCTCATCTTTCTCTGCTATTAAAGACATTCTTTAAAAGACGTCTTTTCAGATATGGACAAATAAGTGCCTATTTCCCTTTACCTGTTTTCCTATGGAATTAGCACTGCAACTCTTGACAAGGTTTCTAGGTGTTGATAGACTCAGATGCAAATACAACTTAAGCTTCTTGTGGTTGTGTGTGCACATGATGGGCTTCAGCACAGCTGAACCATCTGGTCACATAGGTGGGAGCTTCTAGTACCAAAACCAGGAGGTGCTAGTTCTTGCTCTGAAATCTCATGACACTCCAGTCTGGTGGTGAGATGATAGATTTATGTCCTCATCAGTAAGCCATAGGTGGGCACATATAAAACATGCTTAGGTGTTACGTAGGCACTGCCAGCATTTAAAGAATTTCTCTGAAATGCTTTCTTTGCACTAGTGGATGGGTCTAACCCTTAAAGTTTGATTTATTCATAGCTAATCAAAGAGGATATTCAGGCATATTTGCTGACTAACAAATGAGCAGGGAGATGGAAACACTTAGTGCCATATTCTGCAGTTTGTAGGATCAGCTGCTCCTACAGACTTCTCTGGGTTTCCCTCAATAGACAAAAAGATCAAACCTGCAAAGTAAACAGTCAGGTGAGCACTATGTGGTGGGTTACTCTAGCCTAGTTGCCGGACACCCACTAAGCCACTCTCTCACTCCCCCTCATAAACAGGACAGGGGGTGAAAATAAGATGAAAAAGCTCATGGGCTGAGATAAGGACAGGGAGATCGCTTACCAGTTACCACTATGGGCAAAACAGACTCAACTTGTGGAAAATTAATTTAATTTATTGCCAATGAATAACAGTGTAGAATAGTGAGAATCAAAGACAAAACTAAAACCACCTTCCTTCTACCCCTCCCTTCTCAACAGGCCCAACTTCCCAACTTTTCTACCTCCTCCCCCTGGGCAGCTCAGGGGGACGGGGAATGGGAGTTGGGGTCAGTTCCTAACGCTTCATCTCTGCCTCTCCTTCCTCCTCACGCTCTTCCCCTGGTGCAATGTAGGGTCCTTCCCATGGGATACAGTCCTTCATGAACTTCTCCAACATGGGGCCTTCCCACAGGCTGCAGTTCTTCCAGAACTGCTACAGCATGGGTCCTTTCCATGGGGTACAGTCCATCAGGAACAGACTGCTCCAGCATGGGTCTCCCATGGGCCAAAAGTCCTGCCAGAAAACTTGCTTTGGCATGTGCTCTTCCCCACAGGCCACAGCTCCTGCCAGGAGCCTGCTCCAGTGTGGGAGTCTCCACAGACTGCAACTTCCTTCAGGGCACATCCACCTGCTCCAGTGTGGGGTCCTCTATGGGGTGCAGGTGGATATCTGCTCCACTGTGGACCTCCATGGGATACAGGGGTACAACCTGCTTACCCATGATCTTCATTCACCATGGGCTGCAGGGGAATGTCTCCAGCACCTGGAGCACCCCCTCCCTCTCCTTCTTCATTGACCTTGCTGTCTGCAGGGCTTTTTCTCTCACATTTTCTCACTCCTCTAACCCAGCTGATATTGCACAGCATTTTTTACCCTTTCTTAAATATGTTATCACACAGGCACTACCACTGTTGCTGATTGGCTCAGCCTTGGCCAGCGGCAGGTCCATCTTGGAGGCAGTTGGAATTGCCTCTGTCTAATGCAGGGGCAGCTCCTGGTGTCTTCTCACAAAAGCCACCCCTGCAGCCCCCTCCTGCTGCCAAGATCTTGCCACATGAACCCAATAAAGACTGTTACGGCTTTTACATGATCTTGTAATTATTTTGTCAGTCCTCTAACTTTTGTGCAGCTAAGGGCTCATAGTTTTGAGCTTAATCCACACACAATTGCAGGACTTCAGGAGCTGGAGATTTGAGAAAGAATAACCAATGACCAAACCGTTGCCAGTTGTCATGTTGTAATACATCAGAGTTGGCACTGTAATAGCGTGGAATGGAGTAGACCAAACACTGCTTTTTCAGCAGGACTGGAAAAAGTAGAGTGGCAATAAAGGATCTAACTGTGCCGTAACAGAGACACTGTCCTGGTCTGTCTGTGCTGACTTCAGTGGCATACGCAGGTGTGAGTGAGTTTGGAATAATGCATGAGATGAATAAAGGGATGTGGTGAAGAGAAATTACATTTTAAGTTAAACAGCTGCTTTAAATGTCGTTCTTCAGCCATCCATGAAAGTGTGACCTGACTCAGCACTGGAACAGCTTACATTTAGAGGTTTGGTTGGCTGGGGTTTTTTGTTTTCTTTCTTTGTTTTTTGGAGGCTGAAATCACAATGCCTGTAATGTCTGTATTCAGTATAAGCAGCACCCCCCTTGATTAGTATCCCTATAGAAATCAGGTGAGTCCACTTGAGGGGAGCAGTGCCCCACCAAGGTGAAAGAAACCCTTACTGGAGTCTGTTTGGAAGCCTATGCTGCTGATCTTGTAAAAGAGCTTCCTTTATAGCTGTACTGTGGAAACTGAGATGAGTTTATAAAGTGTAGTATTTCCAACTGAAAAAATACCAAAAACATTTTAAAATGTTATTTAAAAAGACATGCAGAAAGACAAGAGAAACTGTCAGCAGTATTGCAGCTTGATAACAGTTATTTTGGTCTTTTATATTCTCAGAACCTATTGCAGGTAGATTCCTGCAGATGCCTCTATGAAGACTGTAACTGATATGCAATAATTATTCTGTGGGGTTAGGAGGAAGATTCGGGGTTGTTTTCACAGTGCTGCTTTTTGCATGTGTTTGTTTTCAAGCATGATTTTCATAAAGAAGAAGATTTTACTTACTGTATGATAGAAATCCACACATGAAGAGTCCATAGACTAAGATTTTACATGGCATATTCTAGTTTATTCATAATGTATTTAAGTAAGTATTCAAATATTTTAAGCAGGTATCAGATATACAGAAAACACTAAAGTCTCTGAGATATGAAAAAATATACAGGATTCCCTGGAATGCTGGAGGTGAAATTTAATTATGTGCTTAAAATTAAATACACAAACAGTACACATGGTTCAGAATTTTCAGCTGTGCTTTCAAACCTGCTTAAGGGAAATGGATACTTAAATCTTATTAATTGAATGGGAATTGGGTGTCCATATCTCTAAGTGAGCTTTGACATTTAAGTATTTATGCAAATTAGATGGGTCCATCTATTTGTGTTGGACAATAACATTCTGCTCCTTGACTGAGTGGAAAGTATTTGTGAGAAGACGCCAGGAAATGGGATTTCTTTCTTTTGCAAAATCCAAATTGTGTTCTGTTCTGGAAGTGTTGGAGCTGGATAAAGACAGGAATTTTTTTATTTCAATGGAAATTTTTCATTTCATATTTTCCTTAATAAAATGGAATAAAAATGGAAAATGTAACTTTATATTGAGTTGATACACTGGGGGAGTAGTTCTTCTGTTGTGCTTTTATCTCTTTTTTTCCCCCATCTGTCTCCTCTTCCATATTCTGTGTAGAAAGGGGGCCCACAAGAACTAGAAGTTTAGAAAGAAATGAAGAGCACTGTATGCAATTCCATCTGGCTTGAATGGAGGGGTTTTAATGTTCAAAAAAGATGAGGTAATGAACATTTCCACTGTGAAAAATGTTGCTACAGTTTGAAAACCCCCTTCTTAGCTGCCTTAAGTAAAAGAAATAAAAACCCCATGCACTCATAGCTAGAACTTTTGGAAGAGAAAAATGTTTGCAGGCCCTGCTGTACATGACCGTTTTATCTGTACAAAACTCAGTCATGTCCATTTGTTGGGATATAGTGTGCTTCACATGACAGTATTCCAGACATATAGTTCCGTAACTTGTGCAAGTGCACATTTGGAAGGTTAAAGGTAGGCGTTTAAAGCTTTTTAATGTTTGAAATGTTAACTTCAGTTTAGCATCAGTCCTGCTTTTCACTGAATCACTGCTTTGTGCTTTTCATTGTAGCATTCTGACTTCCTCAGGGACCACATTGTCTACTATTTAGGCTATTCTAACAACGCAGAGAGTTAACATCACTGTGCGAGCAGAGGGTAGCTTTCAACTCCAGGCTGCTCTCTTTCTCCTCATTCTTCTTTCTGCTGTTCAACCTTTCTGTCTTGGTTTTGCATGCTTTCTTGCAAAGCCCTGTGGCATACTTTCAGAAAAGACCTGTTGAAATAATAACCTTTTCAAGTTTACGAAGAGTTATTCCAAAGTAAGGAAAGTGGTCACCACAGACTGAAGAAAATGTGTCCTTCCATAAATCAACAAGTGTTGCCCTTTAAGTGGTTTTATTTACTGATATCACTTCTTTTTTCAAATCTTCATCAATACTTTTCCTATTCCTTGACAACACAGCATCTCAGCCCCCTTATTTTAAATTAAAGCTATCTACCATTGTCCCGTGTCCTCCTTATGTGGATTTGCACAGTCTTCCCTTCCCTTGTCTTGTATGCATGTGCTTTCTCTGCTTCTGTTTCTGGAACCATGTTTTACTACCTGCATGCCTACACTACACAGGTGTTCTTTTTACCAAGTATGCCATGTATTATCACTGCTTTCTTCATTCTCTAAGGATTAATGTAGGGTTAAAGTGAGAGCAAGCATCCCTAGGAACTCAAAGATCTTTTCCCCTGTATTATTTATGGGTGGTTATAAATAATATTAGTTATACTGACGATTCTGTGAAAAAGACATTCTCCCTCCTTTGAATTAATTAGCTAATGCAGAGCTGAAGGTTGTCCAGCAGACACACAAAAAGATGCGCCATCCTTCTTGAAATTAAAGAGCTGTGGGAGTAGGTAAACTGAAATTTGTTTACAATAAGTAATCACTCTTATTTTAATACATCAACTGTGAAGCTGTCAGTTTCTCTGGAAAATAGCTGAGGTCATTTCAAAGTTAGCAATTAATTTCTTTCTTATTAATTGATGAATTGGTGGCTACGGATTGCTATGCAAATAGCATTTTTATTATTTATTTTCAATCTTTCTGTTCAAATTTATTTAAATTCCCTATTGCAAGCTATGGAGCACCTGTGCTGTTTGCATGCTTACCTCAAAAAAGCCAAGTGTTGCCTGGTTATATGAAGATACTGAAGCAGTGAAAAAGTTGTATATACAGTTACACTGGATATTGCTGCTAACCTGAGGCACTTGTTACCCTTTTGATGGATCATATGGCGGAATTGCTCACACAGTTTGTAGCAGAAGTCTTAGGGGATCTAATTTTGAGTCCAAGTGTCCAAGACTGTACTTATAAGGATGGTAAGGGAGAGCTTATGTTCTTAACTGCTTTGAGATTAATTTTCAGCCAGCCCATGGTTGTTGGTTCTGTTGTGGCCTGTTGTCATCAGCAGAAGCTTTCCCATTCATGTGTGGCATGAGAAATATCTAAACACTCTCAAAGGAAGTAAAAAGACTCCCTGCAATACTTGTAAGCGTTGGATCAAGCCCTGAGAGTCTCCAGAACAGAGCCATGTCTTTGACCTTTCTTGACAGGGTACTTGGTAGTCCCTGCCTGGGGCCCAATGGCAGATTTGAAGTCCTGTGAAGCTGCAGGATGCTCCCAGTTTTCTGAAGCAGGGAAATCAGTGAGGGAGTGAGGAACATGAGGTTTGTTGGCATCACTTAGGAGAAGTGAATAAAAAGGCCAGAATAATTTAGTAGTTTCTCTGTCAATAGCTCCTTGGATGGTGAAAAGCAAGGGGGAGGACTGGAAAGCCAATAATACTTTAGTACAACAGATATTGAATGTTCATGATATTGTTTTCCAAAAGGTAAGGCTTTTTAGTGCAGTTGGCCGTGAATAATGCAAATGTCAGAAGGGGGAGATGAAAGGTATGCCTAAAAAGCAGTGGGCCTGGAGGCTACTCCTGCACTAGATACAAACACACAGCCCCCTCCTTAAGAGGCACTCTTAAAGGCATGAACCAACTCTTTTATATTGCTAACAGAACCTATTTGCAGGCCATACCCTCATGTCTGTGTTTACATACTGTGTGACACCTCAATCCCCAAGCAATTCACTGAAGTATATGACATCATCTTAATAAACTTTTTACTCTCCTGTACCTCATTGTTCTACCAACAGAAGCAAATCAATGGGAAATAATGTGCAAAATCATCTCTACTGCAGTTTCCTCCCTTAAAAAAAGAGAAGTGCCAGATGGGCCAGAGACTTTGCTGGGACTACTGAAGGACTGTAGTGTTTAGATGGTGCTGCTGTCATGGGTAACAGTATAGCTCTAAGACAGACACACAAGGTAACTAAAAGTGGCAAAAGTCATCCCTTAAGAGTATGCTGGTTAATCATCAGCTTCCTATTATCATCATCTCATCTTATGGCTCACCAGCAGTCTTGCTGAAAGCTCTTTATATTGGGTGTTGTGGTGACATGCATGTCAAAACGCCAGCAATGAATTTTTGTAGCTAATTTAGAAGGCTGGGTACTTTGCAGGACTTTTGGATATTCAGTTTCAGCACATCCTTCATAAGGAGAGCTCACTAGTCATTCACTGATAAAGAAAAACACGGCAAAACTCAACAAGAAATAGGTCTTTGGGGAATGAAGCCTCAGAGAGAAAAAAAAAGAAACAAAGTAAATAGGCACTGAACCGCGATTTACCTGCAAATAGGATTGACAAGAAATAAGTGATCATCTGGAGCCTTGGCCTGATGGGTTTATTGAAGAACAGGCCACTGTGGATGTTTATTTTCTTACATTTTCTTCTTGCAAATAGCTTAGTTTAGTTTTCATTGTGAAATGAATAAGTCTTATGTTTTTATTTCAAATATCTCAGAAGCCAAGATGAAAAATCAATAACATATAAAAAAATTGATCAATATAAAATGTTTAAATAAAACACCTGTCAACAAAGACAAATGTTAACTGATAGTTAATGTAATAAAGGTAAAACTCCGTTTCTATTTTAATAGTACTTTCCAAATCAGTTTCTGTCATGTATTCCTGTTGATCAAACTCTGGCTTTACCACAGGTCTTTTATGAGTTCAAAAATATCATTACAAATGTGGATAAATATAATTTTTCTTGACATCTTTTGTGTATTTGAATAATTGACAAGATTTTAATCTTCCTATGCACTGCAACCTCCAAAGAACAATGGATTTAAGTATATGGTGAGAATGACCAACTTTAATGAGATCACTATATTACTTCTGATGTTGCATCCAAATGGAAAGCATTTTGCCACCATGACTCATCACAATTAACACACTTTCCTAAGGACTCATCAGATTGGATAACAAAAAAAACCAAAAGAGGCCTGCTGTGGTGGTTTGACCCCGGCTGGACACCGGGTGCCACCCAGCCGCTCTATCACTCCCCTCCTCAGCAGGGCAGGGGGAGAAAATGAGGTGGAAAGAAACCTCGTGGGTCAAGACAAAAGGCAGTTTAATAAAACAAAGACCACGTGCGGAAACCAAAGGGAAAGGACAACACAGACCCCACTCCCCACCTCTCACCACAGCGACGTCCAACCACCTCCCGGGAAGCAGGGCCCAGCACGTGCCGCGGCTGCTCCCCAGGACAAAGGCAAACCTCCCAAAACAACGAATGCCCCCCACTTCCTCCTTCCTCCCAGCTTTATCCCTGAGCAGATGTCACACGGTACGGAATAGCCCCGGTCAGCCCGGGCCGGCTGTCCTGGCCGCCCCCTCCCAAGATCCCGCCCACCCCCAGCCCACAGCGGGGGATTGGGGGGAAATGTTGGAGAGGCAGCCCCGGGGCTGGGCAGGCACCGCCCGGCCACAGCCAGGCACTGGTGCCGCCTCCAGCCACCAACACAGAGCACAGCAGGCTGGCATGGGGAAAACCAGCTCCCCCTCAGCCAGACCCAGTACACCTACCATCCATTCAGACATTTAAATAAGCAGGTACATTTTCAAAAGTGCTGAGTATTTCCTGGTAGAATTCACCCATGTGCCTAAATAGGCAGGTGGATTTTTAAGAGCCCAGTGCCTGCAGCCCCTATGGAGAATGAAAGAAAATGACCGCTTATTTCAGCAGGACATTTTGAAAACCTGTCACCTTCATTTTGTTGGCTAAGTAAGAGTTGAGCTCCTTTGGAGATGTGTCCATTTTGAGTATTGAACTCCTTGGAAAATTTGGCTCTGTTCAAATCTCTATTTAATTTGTGGGAAACTGGACCAGTTTTTCTTTGTTTTGTTCGTCAAACTTAAGAAATAATTCTCAAACACAGGTGGATGTTTTCTGTGTTGGTATTTAATGAGTAGCAGTAGAAAAGATTGGGGAGCCTTGTTATACACATTAGTATTTAAACCATTGTCAGCGAAGTGACACTAATTCTCAAATTTGCATGTAAATCCATATTATCAATCATTACAGAGTTTGTGTGAAGCAGTTTGTGTGCAGACATGCCGAATGTTTTGTGCTGATGGTAAGATATAGAAGTCCAGTGACAATGATTGCCATCTCAGAAAAAACACCCCTCAGGAAGATTTGAGGTCTGATTTTCAAGGGTAAATATTCCCCTCTGCAGAAACACCATTTTGCCATGGCAAAGCATCTACACGTTCCAGTAAGCAGATTTTCCAAATTATGTCTTTACTCCATGCCTATCCCATTAGCCAAGTCACCTTGTCATTCATATCCCTGTAATGATCACTTCTGAAACATTTACACCCTGTGTTTGGCTGGCTGGTTGCTGCTTACTCAGTGGCAAGATTATTGATTGCAGGTGCTTATTAAGAAAGTATGAAGCAATAAGCTATGAGAGCTGTTGATAATTCAAAAGGTGAAGCTGGCAATTGTATAGGGATCAGGGGAATTATTATATACAGGGCCTGGGTACATATGACTGATTGCTGTGGCACCGCTGTGATGACTGTTTGAATTAAAATGTATCATTATTGATTTTTTTGTTGGTTTTTTATTGCATTTTAAATCTACATCTTTTTAATGCAAACAGCTTATTCTACACTAGAGCTAGAATATGCTACTGTAACTTACTGATTTATGACTATATCCCTCTGTTACAGTATTTTCATCTCCTGGTACAGGCTTTTTTCTTATTTTTCACTCTGCTGCCACTATTTGAGTGAGACACAAATCATGTTCCTGATTTTGAATTCTGCCTCTTCCTCTGTTGCCACTGGTACATTGCCTTTAAGGAGTTTTCTTCTAATTATGAAAAGACAATGAAGTGTTCTAACGAATAAATTAAAAAAAAAAAAAAAAAGATATTTTGGTCCCTTTCTTGTTTGACTTTTAGATCTCCCATGAATTGAGCCTCATTTGAAATTTAAAAAGCAAAACAAACATACAAACAAAAGAATTCATCAAAGCAGGTTACTTCAATATTGAATCAGTTTGTTTCGAATTGCTTTCTGATAGTTGTTTGAGCTTTCATCAGAGCTTACCTACAAATATTAAATGTATGGCCTTATTTTAGATCCTTTTTTCTGCTATTAATAGTACTGTTCTGTGATCTCAATAAGCTATCTAAAGAAAAGAATAGAAAAATGTTGTAGTTAATAAAAAGGCCCCAAATGTGGCAACAGCTTGTGCTTAATTTGAGGAGGTCTGTGAAGTCTAGGATTCAGGTTTAAAACTAATCATGATTTTTCATTAATTTGGTCCTTTCAGATCACCTGCTTAGCAAGGGCAGCAGAAAGAAAGCATCTAATGTACACAACACTCTATGTCTGATGGTGAAACAACATGCATACAAGTGCACTGAAACTGGTAGAGGTATACTAGTTTAACAGGAGTGGAGAATTAGCACTTTTTAAACTGGAATTTGTATAAAGAGATTAAAGCCTTGAGAAGGAGCTGAAATTCACCTGTGGAATAATTTTATAGTGATGATAAAACTCTCACTTCCTCGAGTACTCCTTTTCCGTAGGATTTGCAGATGGCTTGGTTAAATGATGTTTCTGGAGCACAGAGTTAATCCTTCTATCCAATGCCTGCTTCTATGCTAGTCTTGTCCCTAAATCAGGGTTCTTCACCCAGTGTGCAAAATGCCAATCAACACAGAGTTGAGATATTTGTCTTTATTGCCAGTCTGCAGAGTGGGGTGCTGGGCATTTAACATCAGCCAGCACACCTTTTAGAAAGACATGGGGTCTTTTATACAAAACGATAACAAAAAGAAGTTACATTAAAATATCTGATTGGTTACTTGTACAAAAGTTCGTCCGCACATGTCTTACTTCTGCTTTGGTTCATTGTATTAAGGTGGGCTCACATTTACATCTAAGGTCTCCTTCTAGGGGTGTGTTTTTTAGTATTATAATTACCTAAGGTAACCAGAGGTCATACCTTCATCCTGTCAGTTACCACTAAGTTACAGGTGTTTCTGCACATCCTGCTGTGGCTTCTGCCTGGAACAATGGCCAGCCCCAGGGCAGGTATTTTCAGATCTTTGTTTTTAGGGGCTTTCTGTTCTTATCGTCACAGATTCAAGGCCGACCATCATAGTTGTTTTAACCCTTCCATATTACTAGCAGAGACAAGGCAAGTCCAAATTTTGCACAAATTAGTTAATGGAGGGGAAACCCACGCTTCCATTAGTGAACGCAGAAGTACAGTTTAATTCTCTGTATACAGCACCTAATTCTAAAATCATGGTGGTACCACTCACATCCTGGTATGGCTACAGTGGTCCTTTGCAGTTGGTCTCTGCCTGTCGGAGGACCTTCACTGGGCTGTTAGGTCGATTGCTCAAGATTAAGAAATTCTAAAAGCATTCCTAAGTGCATTTTGGAATTTTCTGGTTGAAAAAGAAATCACCTTGTCCACTAAATATTTCTTTCTTTTTCTGTAGTTCTCATCAGTTTCCCCAAATATTGAGTTCTTGGAGGTGCAACACAGGCAGTACTTGGTCTTGCCCCTTACAGTGTCATGAAAGTATAATTTAGTGCTTTTGATGTCTAGAAAAAGCCACTTTGTGTATCCTATTTTCTTGAGAAGCAGTCAGTACTTTGTAACCTTTATTAAACTCTAATACAGTGACATATTTCTGTCTGGAAGCTCTGTCATAGAAAATATTTTAGAATTTGGTGGAATATTATTTCTTTTAGCAGCATAGGTTTTATTCCATTGATTAGTTATGCAGATGGGCTCAAGGTTCTCAGCAATCTGCTTCATAAAGAAGGGAGACATGAAGACAGTTTTGGTCGTGCTTCACACACTTCCATTGAACCTTTCTGAGATGAGCTTCTTTGTACAGGGGACAGTGCACAGGCTCATGTCACTGACTTGGCTTGGTCCAGGTCACTAGTGAAGGGTGTTGCTTCCATACAGTGTGCTTATCCAAAACCCCACAAGAAGAATTCTGTTCACCTCACCATAATGTATTGTCTTTCTCTTCAGATCCAGTTACTTCTAGTAACTACAAAGCAGGTCTCTGAAGCTTATATTATTCCCTACTAAAGCATAAGCATGGGAATTCCCTGCAATAAGTTTTGGGAACCAAAACCTTTTTATTTCCTACTTGCAGGCTGTCTGCTTATGCCAAATTCTAGCCACCATCTGAAAGATTCTGTCATTCTTCAGCTCATGCCCTGTATTGCTAGGCTCCAAACGCTCCTTAAAGCTTCATACAGGATTGCCCCAGAAACTCGTGGAGACTAGAACTATCAATCATGTTGGGGGACTGGAACATGAGGTAAGCCTGTTCGCTTTCTGAATTTGCAGCTCCACAGTGAATTGAATGCTGCTCTATGAGGCAGACTTTTAGCTAGAAGTAAGATGAGCTTTAGTTTTATCAGAGATTGGCTTTTCCACTCTCCTTTAAAAAAAAAAAAGAAAAAAATCTGGACTATTTTTTTTAGACTATCATCTGGACTGTTTTTTTGTTTTATACTTTAGTATAAGCTCAAGTGTGTCAATTAAGACAATGTGTTACTCAGACTGATATATAAAATAGAAGCTTAGTGTTGAAATCATAGGAGCTGTTTTTTCGTATATTGGTGAGAATTTGGCTTTCTGTCAAGGTGACTATCCCAGTGACTGCAACTTTTTACAGGCACGCAGACATATGATTTTTTCCACCCATATTTTGAATCTGAATCTGGAAGCAGTGTAACCTGCTTTCAGAGAAGTTATTTGGCCCGTTTACTAGGTGGAACATGGTGCTTGCACTAGTTGTCTGCATGGCTTCTGACTGGAATTAGCAAGTCTTTGGCCAGCTTGAAGTTCAGTAAGCAAAAGTGCTCATTTGGCTTCAAAGTGCTGTGTAGACACATTGCCAAAGTCATATACAGAAAAGCTCGCTGGTATTTTCTCAAAAAAAATCCTCAGGCATTAAAATATTTAGGCAAAAATATAACTCTAACAAATATGCCAGTAGTGATAATCCTCTCCTTGATTCTTGACCCCAGGGTAGGATTTGTGGTTGGAGGTGGCAGGGAGCCAAGGGTTTGGTAGTTTAACCACTTCACTGGATTTTGAGAAACTCCTACTTAGATTGGTTTTGGTTTTTTTTTTTTTCTTTCTCTGCTCCAGATTACAGACTTAGGTTTCAGGGGATGGTCTTAATCCTGTAACATTACAAAGAAGCAAACTACCACTGGCCTTAGAAAAGTTTAACTACTCTGTAGTAACCACACGCATAGGAAGTCTGTCATTAAAGTTAAATTGATTTTTATTCATTGTGAAATAGTGATATGCCTGAAAGTAGCTACAAAGCATAGCTAGCACAGAATAAATAGACTTGACCTTAATTGGTGTTAAACTGTTCGGGTAGTGGTACTGTGGTTTTCCGACCTCACAGTAGCTGTTCTGTTTCTTTCCCTCTGTTGTGGGGATGAGGGAAATGTGTATTGAATTTGTTGTCTTCAGAATGGGAATGTTTGGAAACCTTGAAAGCTTTGAGATGGGAAACAGTTATTTCATAGGAGGAAAAGAGAAAGATGGGTTTGATCTGCTTCAGTAGAGCATGCCAGGTGTGTAAAATCTTTTATCAAGGCAGTAGCTTTTTTCAAGAAAGCTGGTTGAGAAAACCGTTAGGAAGTGTAACTATGACTATGTTGCCAGTGTCTCCCCCTGTCCCCCAACCCCAATGTGGGCAGCAAGAGGGATGTTGCATCAGAAAACAAAGCAAACTGGCTTACTAGTCAGCTTTGAGTTTGAACTGAAACTTTATTTGGTGATGTGTCTTTGGTGCGATAATTTCAGGATGTCTTGAACAGCTCTAAAATTCTTAAAGACCAAGGGTGAATAGTGAAGTGAGTTTATTGTTCATGGGATTGGTTATATTTTATGCCTGTAACATCACTGCAAATAATTAAAATGTACCTGCTTCCATTCCATGATGCTTCAACAGTGAACCAGAACATGCTTCAACTAAATTTTTATAACCATAACTCAGTAAAAATATTTCTTACTCCAAACAGACCTTTAATCTAGGTCAGCCATAAAACCCAAGGAGGTAAGTTTTTGCAACAGATACTGCAGAATTTAGCCAATGTTTTGAAAGAATGTCACAAAGGTAGGCAAAATCTTTGTGTTCTTGACTCCCTGCATTTAACAGGATTCCTTGGCTTGCAATGGGAATAAGGAGTTGTTAATTATCAGGTTAACACCCAAAACTCTAAACAAATCTTTCATTTCCTTTGGCATGTTTGGATTGGGATTAGGATTGGGATTGGGACAGCCAGCCTAGGGCATACTAATGTAATTAGGAAAGCGTGTTCTTAACAACTCCACTCTTCTACCACTTTGACATTGCAGGTGGGAGAAATAAAAACCTCTAGTTAGATGACCAGCACAGTTAGCATGCATCAGCTGTCTTTAATCTAGTTAGATGACCAGCACAGTTAGCATGCATCAGTTGTCTTTATAACCATATCTCTGTGCCCTTCTGAGGCTTCACCAAGCTCCTTAAATGCTGTTTGTTGGTGATTCTCATAATTTTGGAAGGCATTAAAGAAGTTTAACTGTGTAGTATCTTGAGTCAGCTGCTATGGGTTTGGCTCCAGCTGAAGCTGAAACCTGTATGCCTCATGAGATTGAAGGATGAATCTGAGATGAGATGTTGTTCTCTTTTTGATATTCATGCTAGTTTGTGAGGGATGACTTCCTGAAGATCTGGTTGTTTTGTTGAAATCTCCAAGCTCTGCTGTCTTACACTTCAGCTATTCTGTGTCCTCCCAACACTTGCTGTTTACAGACTGTTATGGGTGCTGAGAGGGCTTCAGTCTGTCTGTGCCAGAGCCCTGGCTGGGTTGCTGCAGAGAGAGGAGTTCAGCGTACTGTGGTGCTACGTGCAGGATCTTGCCCCCTTTAGTAAGCAGCAGTTGCCTCTCCTGTCCCCCATTCCTAAGAGGAACATACCTGGCCCCTCAACTTAGACCTGGCAAAACTTAACTCTGTCTGCATTGCAAAGAAATTAGTTTCTTTCTGTACAATGGAAATTTCCCTTGGCAATTCAAGACACTTGTGAAATCCTCTTTGTTTCACATAACCAGGGCTTGCTTATATCCAGCTCCACCTCTTTGCATTTCTTCTGTAGAAGGAAAGTTAATGGGGATGTTTGGAATAAAGTGTTCTTCTCACCTCCTTCTTCATGCACCTGTGATCTTCACCAACATGTTCTTGGCTCTGTGCTATGTCTTACCAGGACCCTGGGGATGTGCTTGGATGCTCAAAACAGGAGTAACAAGTCCTGTTGTAGTATTTGGGCCTCTCACTGATTGTAGTTAGGATGTGGATGCCATAGTAATATTATGCTGAAAGATTTACTGAGGCCAAACCAAAGACCTGTGCTCCCTTTTCAAATCCATATCCACATTTTCCTCCTCAGGAACAGTTGGTCTATATGGTGAAGGCAGCAGATAAATATACAAGGTGTGTTCTGGAAAAGCTGAAAGGCCTATGAATCAGTGAACACCTTCCCTCTCTCAGCCCTGCAGGAACAGATGGACTGGAAGACACAAGACATCAGTAATTTATGAATGGCTGGGTCAGTGCTTCACTTAAATAAAACAACACACAGCATGAAAGACATGGTTTGAGCCTTCTTCCTAGGCCTCCACTACTGAATTCTTCCATGGAGTGTATAAAGGAGTCACTTCTGAGTCTCTGCTTCTAGACTCTGATGAATAATGTATTTAAATGCTTTAAGTCTCATTGCTATGAATAGACAGTGGATAGAGCTAAAAAATTAGTCTCTTATATGTGATCTCCAGACTAATTTCAGTATGTTGGAAGAGTAGCATACAGTACTGTTTTGAATGCTATAACTTGGCAATTTCAGGGAATTGTTTGGATTTTTATTATTAACTTTGACCAAAGTTAGTTTGGTATATGCTCTTGCTTCTGATTGTTTTCACCTGGATACAGCAAAATACATACTTTTATGCTTTATTCAGATATTTCAGTATCTAATTTGTTGCAATGTATCCATTTAAGTAAGTGCTGCAATTGAATAGATTTCTATGTAGTTTCCTGGCCTGAAGTTTTCAGCACTGCTGTTCTCTTGTTTCATATTCTTACTTAGATTTTTAATTATAATTGTGTTGTGTAAAACTGAAATTGAGGCTAAGAAATAATTTTGTGTTTTGTGGAATTTGCACTTAATTACTTTTAGAAAGATTGTATTCTGACTTTCCAGATTTATTTTTTCTGAATTACCTTCTCCTATATGCAGCTTGGTCAAGAGTGTCATTGACATATCGATACATAAATAAAAAATATTGAGAGGTAATTGTTGATATTTTGTTGATAGACTGATGGAGCAAGGTAAAGCAGACTCAGTAAACTTGTGTTCTAATGACTGCTGCTAAACTGCATTGCATCTTTGGGAAGGTGACTTAGTGATTTAAGTAGCATTGTCTCACTGGCCGCCAGTGCTTGAAACCTGTCTCCTATCTACGTTGTGTGTTACCTTTTCCCAGGAACAGTTCTTCCAGAAACAGTACAGAAGTGTCAAACATCACTGGGATGCAATGTGCGAGTTGGGGACTGGTGCTAACTAGGACTGGAGTGGACTGCAGGTTTGAGACCTGGAATGGGAAAGTGTCTGGCTCCTGCGAGGCTGTCTGGAAAGCTTTGCTGTTCTTGGCTGTGTGCACGGCATGAGGTGTATATCCCTCTGCAATGGCGTTTGTAGTAATTGCTGCATTTCAGCTGGAGTTTTAGCTTTTCAGATGCAGGTCAGTTGCTGCTGCTTTGAAACTTTTGTTATCTGTGTGATTTGTGGGCTCACTGGTGCACGCTGTATCATTATACTGCTTGGTCCTCTGCTGCAGTTTATTACATGCTATTCTGGTACCAGTTGCTTGCTCTTATTGTGCGTACTAGCAAGTGGAAGAGTTTAACAAATATTAAGAGTCCCCATTTCCTTAGATCCATGTGAAATTAAATGCTAGAAACCACCCATTGTTCCCATTTCCATTACCCAGCAGAATTAGAAATTTGTTTCTAATAAGCAACATAAAAGTCACTTACTTATTTACAGTTGCTGAAGAGGCAATGGTTACAGTTGTACAATGCTTAAAGAAGTGAGCAGCATTTTACTAAGACCTGTTATCTTTACCATGCTCTTACTGCATGGAGCCAGTCACACTCTAGATCACTTCTGGGCAAACTGCATGTTTGAGATGCGCAGAATGAAGCTCTCTGACACATTATTTACCCATGTATGTTTTAAAAAAACCCCAAAGCTCAGTGATGTAAAAAGGAGGTTATATAAAAAGCTGAGGCTGCAGTTCCACATTCACCTTAATCTACAGAAGTACAGGCTCTTACTGAACAAGGTGGTCCCTCACTGACTGGCCTCTTGTTTCCTCTCTTACCTTCCTTAACAGGTTTGTGCATGTCTGTAGTGGCCTCAAGGACAGATCTGATTGGAAACTCATTTGTCACAGTATATGTTGTGGATAAATGAATGCAAATATGAATGAGGTCAGAAGGGAGATCTGGGCAGTACTTTCTGATAGCAGCCTGCCCTTTACTTGGGAGTATGTGGCTGTAGAACTGACTCTTCAGTCACTGACACCAGTATTATCTTTGAAAAATTAAGTTATTGTTGAATAACTGTTTGGTTTTAGGAGCTTCCAGTTTTAGCTACTCAGTTGCAAAATCTAAAAAAAAAAAAAAATTTACATGAAACATATTATATTTTTTAAAATTTTGGAGTGTAGTTTTTTTACCTAGCCTCCCCCTGTTGAAGTTGCCTTCAACAATATATGCTTTCAAAAATTAAAATCTCCAGAGAATGCAGCCTTGAATTTCGAGAAAATGTAATAAAGAAAGTGACAGATGGGTCATATTCCCGCGGGGCTGGGGGTGGCGGTGGTAGAGAGGCAAAAAATGTGTTAAGGGAAAAGATTGTCTTTTTTCTTTTACATGAGTGAGAAGTTTCTCTAAACTGTTCTTTTTGACAAGGAGCAGTGTTAAAAGATTATGATCTTCAGTAGTTTACTTCTGGGACATTACAATGGATATGCAGGCAGGTAAATTGTGCTGCTTACACGTCCTTTTCCCTTGAGTGTGTCTGTCTTCCTGAAGTGAGTGGATGCAGTGTTCTAGGTGGCCAGGAGTTGTATACTGTTCTGTGTTGTACCATGTTGTATACCAGTTAACACTAAGATTTTTGCATATGCATGTATCGTTACCCCGGGGAGAACAGATCTACTCATGGAAGTACCAAAACAGAGGAATGTGGTTGATGTCAAGATGAATTCTTAAAACCTGTGGATTTTGGTGCTGTTAGGTGCATCAAATATATATAAAATATTTTTTTTTTAATTGTTAACTCTTACTTTTACCTGTCATCAGATGGCATATTCAGCCCCTCGACATCCTTCCTGACTACTTTTAACTAACTCCCTTAGTTTTGCATTACCTTTATGTTCCTCCAGCTCATTGCTTATGCCATTTCCAGGTCTTAAATGACTATATGAAGTAACATCAGACCTAGTGCAAAACACGGAAAGGCCTTCATCTTTTGAGAAGAGAAAAAGTCCACTGCCACAGCTTATTTTTGTCACTTCATGACTATCCACTTTGTTGGAAAGCGTGAAATCGTCTCGATTCCTAGAGTTTGTGAACCAATGAAGAAGCCAGTGCTAGAGAATGGATTTCCTTTGTGCTATACAAAGGCACAAACAACCTGAAGCTTTCTCTGAAAGCAGAATACCAGATACTCCGGTGTTCCCTCTGTCTGGGGAAATGTTGTCATATACCTTTTATTCAGAATTATTGTTCTGGTAGTTTCCACTCTTAATATTTGCCTAATGAACAAAGTTTTCACCTCCAATGTGGTTCAAGTTAACGGTAGAAGGAGGCAGGGATAATGGCATGAAAATTTTATGCAGTTGCATGACTTATTCTGCATAAAGCTAATATTCTGGGGGACTGTGAGCTACATAAAACATTACAGCCACCCCAGTCCCTGTGTATTTTTTTGCATGCAGGGTCTGTTCCTCTTATCACCAAAGAAAAAATCTATTCAGTCGTTATTTGGGTAAGGCTGAATTTTGCTTCTTTTTAGCCAAATCCAGACTGAGCCCCACAAGTCAGAGACTAATCAATACCACGCTAACGGCTCCATTAATCCTTTTTTGCTGCTATTTCTCTCTCATCTTTCCAGGAGACTGTTGTTAACTCAGAAGAGATAATTGATTTTTCTAGGTAATAAATGCAGCCGTTTATCAGTGATATTTCCCACATACCCCTGTACTGCAGGTCCCTATCAGGGTCTAACAGATCAGAGCTGTTTTCTGATTATTCCAAAGCAGTGACTGTATGTTCAGCCTAATGCAAAAAGCCACAGCTGATGTAACTGTCAAATAAGCCTAACTGGCTTATACTTAGACCTTTCCACCTCAGATGCTGCAGTAAGACAAGCGAATTTGCGTGTTCCCATCTGGCAAGGAATTTTGCACAAATCATCTCACATAAAAAGGGCCTAATAAAAAAAAAAAAGACTAGGTAAAGGAATTTGGGGCTGGAAGAGTTCTTGGACTTAAGGTTTTTAATTCAGGATCTCATTGTATTCATACCTATTTGTAAACTTAGGTAGATGACAAGAAGTGCAAATCTTCACCAGCCTTCTTTTCACCATGCTTGTCTGTTGATGAGGAGTGCAGGAATGTGTAAAATGCTGTTCCCTCACAGGAAATAAAGCCACCTGCACATTAGAAATGCTGACATTCAAGAGTCATCATGCTTCCTTTCATCTACCAGTTTGGAAATTGGTAGCATTTTGTCCTTAACCCAGTGTCCATCCCAGAAGTTTCCCAAGGGCCGTGATTGAGTTTAGACTGGGTTCAGCATTGTAGCAGGAATCTGGGGTGGGCAAGGAGATGAGATGCTTAAGAAAGTAGAAGTTGTGTGGTCTTTCTCATGCAGGCAGTGAAATGCATGCAATTCCTTCATCAGTGTATGCTGTTTGTCCTCCTTGTGCCTGTTGCGCTAGGGATGTGACAGCTCTGTTTTACAGATCTTTGATGGGCTGGCTCTTCAGTTGTGGGCTTGGTGGCTTGGAGATCTCTGTTTGACCGGCTAGGGTTTGCCAGGATGGTAGATAGCCCATAAAATTCATAGCTACTGAATCCTGAACAGTTTGATGTGTACTGAGCATGGATTTCTATGTGAAATGAAAGAGCTTGGCATCTTTCAGAAATGCCTGTGAGGAAGGAAGCAGCCCACCATCTGCAGGGATGTTGCAGTCCCACAAAACATGAAAAACAGCACAGTCAACGTTGAGAAAAAAGGCAGTTAACCTTTTAAATTGCCAAGTCACATCCTGAATACAAGGAGAAACTAGAACTGCAGAACAGCACTGTTTGGGCAAAATGTTTGTCACGGACTTTTACATGAGATCTTAATACAGCATTGTATTTACTGCATGTGGTATTTTGCTGCATTGTAACATTATGAAATACCAAACAAAAAAGACTGCTAGATGTGTTTTCACGTGATGTGATATTACATGAATAGTTTTGTTTAATTTCATTTGTCCAATAAGTCCAGATACCAGATTCTGCTTCTGTTCTGACACCGTCACTGAGCCTCACTGAACTCAATAGATTTATTTTACATCTGTACTGATGTACTTGGGGGGAGAAAAATCGTACGCACTTTATGCAGTGGCAACATGTGCAAGAGATGAAACAAAGTGGGGAAGGGGGAAGTTGCTTGTTGCTTCTTAGCTCCACAGATGGACAATTAGTTTCCAGGTGCACTGGGACCTCTTTGTGAGCAGAGGAAACCAGCTTCTGCTGAACTGCTGTTTTCATCACTAAATTGCCTGAGAAGTTGTTTGAATTTTAAAATGTTTCTTGAGCATATAATGTTAATTTGTAGCTACCATTTCCCAGTGCCTGCCCCAGCAGTTACTGCTGGCCCCAGTTAATGCCGTTATGAACAGCATGGTCTTAAAAAAACAAAGACTTTCTTTTCTTTTTTTTTGGGGGGTGTTGTTTTGTTAGGTTTCATTGCATATTGGTCCCATTTATTGCAATAGAGAAGTGGTACAGTAACTGGTAAGGAAAAAGAAACCAACTCATTGTGCATGCTCCATTAAGTTTATTATAATACTAAATTAAGGTTTGTCTTGATGCAGTGTGTAAATATGTGGGAAAGAATAATTACTGCCTACTCTTTTTCTCATCAATAGTCCCAAGTGAAACACACTGATGGAAGAAAAGTGGAGGGTTGGTTGGTTTTTTGGATTTTTAAAAATTATTTCATCTATGAGATTCTCTTCTAGAAAATGTAACCCTGACTTGATTTGTTGTGTCACTCGGGTACTCCTTATCTATTGGCAAAAGAAGAAAAACCTCAGTCCTGCAAGTGCTCAGTGAGTGTAGTTTGTAAGTGCAAGGCTCAAACAACATTGCTTTTTTTCTAACTAGAAGTGGCAGAAACCTTGACAGATTCTCCAGGTCTGCTTATGGTATAAAGAAGGCTAGCTGTGTTTTGTGAGGGAGACTACAGTCAACACGAAGGCTGCTCAAAATCTTGTTTTGTTGCTTTCCCATTTGAAAAAGGAACATGGTGGTATGAAAGATGGGGCACAACGCAGTTCTCTCACTCCTTGTTTTATTGAAATTTGATTGTATATTATGCAATGAAAATCCAGCTTGTCTTTGTGAAAATGAGCTGTTTCTGTGGGTGTTGTGGAACTCAAAGAGTCAGAGTACTTCCCTGCCAAGTGTGAGGTAGTCAAGCAGGTGAGCAGAGAGAAACTGCTGTGAAGAGCAGCTGAGAGGGTCTCTAGCCTGAAGGAGAGCC
>WAAD01036250.1:4815-20499 GCA_013389945.1 Fregata magnificens | reverse complement strand
AGCTTTGTATGTGTATATGAATGCAGAATAATAAGTTTATTAAACATAAAAATGACAGGAATAGAGAGGTTTAGGATGTGTTATGATTCAGGTTGTTTGTACAGCCTCACTTGCCTCCTTGTCATGTATGTATTATGAAACACTATAATATGAAACTTAAAAGAAGGGCATATATATATATATTTTTTTTTTTTCCTACAGGCCTCTGACTCATCCATTGCACAGGTGCACTTGACTGAGGGGGCTGGAGCATAGCTGGTTGTTCGCTTCAGAAGAGCTGGCCTGACTTTTTTTGTTATTGAGCAAGTCACTTAAAGCTTTCATGAATGGGAACCGTGAGCTCTCCATTTTTTCATGTTTCCAGCTTGAAAGCATGAGACCTGTTTTGCAGAGATTCCTAACAGTTACCACTGCTATTAAAGCTTCTAGGAGATCTGCTCTGTGTGTGTNTTTCTGTGGGTGTTGTGGAACTCAAAGAGTCAGAGTACTTCCCTGCCAAGTGTGAGGTAGTCAAGCAGGTGAGCAGAGAGAAACTGCTGTGAAGAGCAGCTGAGAGGGTCTCTAGCCTGAAGGAGAGCCATATAGATAAAGCACCAGCCTCCTGCGCATGTACCAACTGGGCTCCAGTTTCCCAAGATTATGTCTGGTGAGCTGAAGAAGCTCCAGTTTTCCACTCAGAGATCATGGATCTTCCCCTCCCTGCAGTTCTGGTGAGAAGAGAAATGCATGACAGATCAGAGCTGCTCAGGTCCTCTTGTGATAAAGGCTAGAGATGTCACTTCATTTCAAATAGGGGTTGAGAAATGGAGCTTTGTACAGCAACTGTAAATCCACCTCAGGAGAGCCATGATGCCTATGTCAAACTCATCCTGGGGTTAAGGACACTGTTCCATNTTTTCCTACAGGCCTCTGACTCATCCATTGCACAGGTGCACTTGACTGAGGGGGCTGGAGCATAGCTGGTTGTTCGCTTCAGAAGAGCTGGCCTGACTTTTTTTGTTATTGAGCAAGTCACTTAAAGCTTTCATGAATGGGAACCGTGAGCTCTCCATTTTTTCATGTTTCCAGCTTGAAAGCATGAGACCTGTTTTGCAGAGATTCCTAACAGTTACCACTGCTATTAAAGCTTCTAGGAGATCTGCTCTGTGTGTGTGAAATGCTGTATAATGCTAAACATCATGAAAAATCAGGCAGTAATTTGGGAATCTGCTAATAATTTTAGCTATTTTTGACTTTAACGCTCTCTGTCTTATGTCTTGGTAAGATAGCAAAAACCACTTGCAAACTTCATAGAAGTTTGATGAAGCAAAAAATAGTTAATATTTACAAAGCTGTCAGATGTTACAGTGATTACAGCAGAGAAGAAGCCTAGAGGACATTAATAATTTTGCCTTCAGAGTAGAGTTTAATCAGTGCTCAGTAAATAAATGTTGGCCTTCTCACTGAATAGCTTGGAGACAGGCACTTCTTCATTAAGCAGTGTCCAAAGAAATCTAGATTTGTTCTTAAAATATGGGGGAAGCTTTGAAGACTCTCCTGAGGTACATCTCCACTTATTGAAGACTGCATCCACACAGTTAAAATGAAGAATGGAAGTGCAGAGATATCAGGCAACTTTATTTGCAGGTAGTGTTCCTCTATCTTCCCCAAATGAGAGCAAGAGAAATAATAAATGAGTGCAGAATAAAAGGTTCCAATTATCATCTCTCTTTTTTTGCAACCTGATTTGCACATGCAGCTTTCCAGATTTTTCTCTTGGAACAGACAATAATTACTATAACATAATAATTACAAAGAAAATACATATATCTGTTTCCATTACAAAGTACCTAGACTCTTTGTATGCATGATACTGTATAATATAGCTGTTTCTGCTTTTGAAATCTGTTTGTCTGGAAGGAGAAGAGATGGGGGGGGGGNNATGCTGTTGTGTGAAGGGGGAGGAGAGGGGGGGGGGGGGGCCCGCAATATGAGGCCAGAAAGGAACTGGAAAGTAACAAGTCACATTTGGTTGTGATAATTTTTTCATGTACTGTTGCAAAGATACAACCGTTCCTTTGCTATCATATCAAAGAATAATGAATTTTGTTTCCATTCTTACCCATGCCACTATTAAATAGTAATTAACATAATATTACAAGAAATATCACTCCAGCCTGGCATGTGGCACTGATTGGTCCTGTTTCTCTTCTGAAATATTTATCTGTGGAAAACTGTTGAGCTTGTTTTAACTTGCGTTGTTACAACGTGCCATGATGCAACACTATGACCTTCTATACTTTGTCTGCTTCTTTCTAGAAAGTACTAATTCTGTGTTCCAGATATCTGTCCATCACTGTCTTCCTCTTAAAGTCCTCTTATACTCATTATCCAATTTCAGTCAAACTGGTCTCAAATATTACTCTCACAAGTTTTGTGAAAAGTGGCAAGCAGGTGCCAAATGCCCTCCCTGTGGGAACAGCGAGGAGGATTTGACTCTTACCACTTTTGCTGGCATCATTTGGATAGCCGGTCAGTGTAAATGGAGAAGAAGTGTTAGACAATATGGGACAGAGCTTAAGCTCTGTGCATGTATGTATGTTTAGGCAGGGGAGAACCAGACATTTTCAGACAAGGGAATAGAATCACAGAATGGTTTGGGTTGGAAGGGACCTTTAAAGACCATCTAGTCCAAACACCCTGCCATGGGCAGGCACATCTTTCACTAGATCAGGTTGTTCAAAGCCCCATCCAGCCTGACCTTGAACACTTCCAATGATGGGGCATCCACAACTTCTCTGGGCAACCTGTTCCAGAGTCTCACCACACCCATTGTAAAAAGATTTCTTCCTTATATCCAATCTAAATCTACCCTCTTTCAGTTTATAACTGTTGCCCCTTGTCCTGTCACTACAGGCCCTGGATAAAACTCTCCATCTTTCCGCAGTAAGGTCTCCCCAGAGCCTTTTCTTCTGCAGGCTGAACAACCCCAATTCTCTCGGCCTTTCTTTACAGGGGACGTGTTACAGCCCTCTGACCATTTTTGTGGCCCTCATCTGGACCCACTCTAACAGGTCCATGTCTTCCTTGCACTGTGGACACCAGAGCAGGACGCAGTACTCCAGGTGGGGTCTCATCAGAGTGGAGTAGAGGGGGAGAGAGGCATGGGGATCTCCTGGGAAGATGAGTGAAGACTGTGAAAGAAGGTATACAGATTTTTAGGAGGCCAAATTTCATTACTCTAAATAGCAATTACTTGTAGAGCCCTTGTTCCTCCCCCCCCCTTTTGCCTTTCTGTTATTTTGGGAAAGTCCAGTTGCTTTATTTCAGGTGACTCCAGTTCCAGACAGACTTCTGCCTGATGGAGACAAAGAATTGTTCTGTTGGTTGAAATGAACCTACTGATGAAAAGAAGAAAAATCACGGACTTTTACTTTTGTCTTAGTTACAGATTGGGGCAAATCCGGTTTGTCAAAATAATCAACACAAGAAGAAATTGAAGATGTTTTTAAGCAAGAGATGATCAGTGTGCTGCGTACCAAGGCCTGAACTGTCTGATCTGAAAGGAGAGGAAAGTCCTTGGAAAGCTACAAAGGCTAAGCAGAAAAATTCAAAGCCGAAAAGATGCACTTTTTGTCCTCAAAAAGGAGACTATAGTCCTAAAACACTAATGCTACACTAAGCACTCCCTCTGATACGGAAGTCATTAACAGTTAGTGCTGACTACTGTTAGTAACTGTGCTGATTTGCTTCAGTTTTGGACCACATTCAAGCCTTTTCTAAAATTTTTCTGCTTTAGTCTAAGAAACTGCTCTTCGATTTAAAAAAATCTCAGTTTCCCTCCATTTCCTGTAATACCTAGATACTTTCACAGTAGACGGCAACTCCAGCAGAAGTAACAGGATATTTCTAATGTAGAATATCAGTTCTGTGACCCCACAAACTGGGGAATAATTTATTTTCTATTTATTTATATGCTTAGTATTTTTGTTCAAAAAGCTTGTGGGTGTTACTGGCCATTAATGTTAGGACCAGAAAGCATTTGCTAGGGCCGTGCTTAGTGTGAGCACATATTGTGTAAAATTTGGAGAGACTGAAATTGCCAGACTGGATCAGACTCAAGATCCATCTTTTTCACTGTCCTCTGCCTGCCAGTGGCCTGCTCCAGATGCTTCGGGGAATGGTAAAGCCCCAGAGATAGGGCTACCCTGGGGGTCTACTCTACGCTTTTCCCACAGTAGGTCTCACCTGTCTCTAGTTGTTAGGCCTGTTACCCTCAAATTGCTGAGGTGCTATACTCTTCCTAAAAATTGTAACTATAATAGTAAATCTGGATGTTTTTTCTATCCATAGAAACATCCCGCTCTCCTAAGTTCTTGGCTTCATAGATATCCTATGGCAAAATTTCATCTTCTACTTACATGCTGTGAGAAAAAAATTCTCCTTTGTTGTCTGCATTTGTCAGACTTGCCTTTCATTGCAAGTTCTTTTGATCTTTTTTGAGGTGTTCAGATGTGTTATCTTTTGAATATCTGTATTTTCATTTATATTTATGATGTTCATTCTTACTCATCCTCATTTTTATGGCAAAATATCCCAGTCTTCTCTGCCTGTCTCTTCCACCCTACTTTGGGGCAGTTTCCTGACATGTAGTGACATTCTGTGGACAGTCTTCAGATATATTAACACCAAAGCCTGAATTCTGTCATCACTGCAGAATGATCTTTTTTAGGCATTGGCTCTAGAATAAGCTGAACTTAGGATGCTGTTTCTGTACAAGTACCTGAAATGACAGCATTTAGTGGTGGCTACTCACAGCTTTCATGTCTAAGGCACTAATTTCAATTTTTGCAAGTGTCTGATATGTTGTGGATTTTATCCTTCACTGGTTAATGTGAAAAGCATTTAAGCGCTTTTTATATGACAGCCGTTTTTATTGCGGGATTGAATCATATGTGAGGTCAAAGATCAAAAGATTCCTTCTGTAGCCTGGAATCCTGCATCTGCATCCTCTCCCTCCTAAGCTGGGCAGTGAGCCTTTCATGACTTGGGCTGCCTTTTACTTGTAATGACAAGGACAACCCAAAACACAAATAGTAATGATGCTGCAATTCACTTTAAGGGCTCTTATTAGAGCACTGCAGGTAGGGCTCTTTGATGTAGCTGGGTGCATTATTGACTTTAAAACAAAGCTGTGGCCAATGGGAAGTATAAAATCCTGACCTGGTATAACTGAAATAATCAAAGGCACCTGAAAACAACAAAGACGACATTTAAGTTCACTGAAAATATTCCCACACTGCCCCTTGGAGAACCTGTAAAGTAATGCAATCTTTGGCCATTCTAAATTCAAAATAATCTCTTAAAAATAATAATTCTTGTTTTAGCATCCTGCTTGCATTAAAAAAACAATAACAAAAGTAAGTAGATGAATTCATAAAACAAAGCACTGGGCACTGGATCAAAAGACAGAGTTATGGCAATATGTATGCTTTGGGACAGTATTACTAAGCCACAGTTCTGCACAACAGCCAAAATAAATAAATATATAAATAAATGAGACTAAACTTCAGGTCAAGTGCTAATCTGAGATCAGTGCTTTGGACCCAGTGGAGGAGTTTGGCTGAAGGTCTGAATTGGTTACATTTCTCTTTTCAAATATACAGTGTTCATACTGTTTTTCAGATTTTCAAATACATCTCCCAGGGCTGTGCGATAAACCTTTTTTAAGAAATAAAAACCACAATGACGAGAATGCAATGAGTCAGAACAGCTTCAGTCAGACTATTCTGAATGAAAATGATGCAAACAAATTGAGAAAATGTTAAAAGCTTGAATGAAAATAAAGCTCCTAGCTTTGATCCGTGCATTTCAACAAATGGAGCGGACCAAACATTTGAACAACCTGTGCTCAGGGTTCGTTTGAAAAAAACACCACCCCCCCCCCAACCCACCAAAAAACCAATATAAAAAATCTCTTTTGTGATATTTTAAATTTGGAGCAAGCAAGCACACATAAACCACAGAAACTAGAAGGAGTTTACTTTAGTTTCACTTTTGGGAGCTCAAACTACTCCTTTTTTAATGGTGTGTGAAGCAGTATTCTTCTGTTTTATCTGGCAAATGATGGCAGCTTTACGTTCACATAAGAACATCCCTCTAGAAGAGCCTGAAAATATCTCAGAGACTGATCAGGATTGCTTTGACCAGGAAGGTTAAGCATGATATTGAGGTCTTGTCCTGAAAGCTTAATGCTAAGTACCTCCCAAGGCATATAACCAGTCACCTTGAAATGGTCATCTTCTGCGCATCTAAACAAATCCATTTCTGGGAAAATCCCCATCTGTCTGTTGCTCTGGCTTTTCCCTCCAGATGGAGAAAGCCTTCTAGTCATAGCTGCTATTCAGGCTTGCAGGGAGCCTCGGCCCTCTGTATGTATGAAAGGCACGTTGCTGTCTCTCAAAAGTAATCATAAGGATTTATACTGGACTCAAAGCCGGTTGGTGAACTGCCCCACGTTACAGCTAAAATGGTTGTCCTGTCCCGTTTTGTCAATTGAGGTTACATAGATGCTCTTAATTTTGGCATTTCCTAAGGCTGTCATTTTTTAATTTGTACACTGATTGGTTTTCTAATGGGCGTCATGAATCAGCAGTTCAAAACCAGAGCCTATGCTTTGTGCAAGGGTAGCTTAGCCTGCCCTCTGGGATGACCTTCAGTATGTTGCTTTGTGATCTATGCACCCTGTACTTAAAGTGGAGCTGATTACATCACACCCATTTTTAAAAAGGGTAATAAGGAGGTCCCTGGGAACTACTGACCAGTCAGCCTCACCTCTGTGCCCAGTACGATCATGGAACTGATCCTCCAGGAAGTTATGTTGAAGCCTAAGGAAGACAGGGAGGTGATTAGAGACAGCCAACATGGCCTCACGAAGGGCAAATCATGCCTGAGTAATCTGGTGGCCTTCTATGATGGAGTGACTGCATCAGTTGACAAGGGAAAAGCTATTCATGTCATCTACCTGGACTTCTGTAAAGCCTTTGATACGGTCCCCCACAGCATTCTTACCTCTAAATTGGAGATATATGGATTTGATGGATGGTTAAGGAATTGGCTCGATGACCACATCCAAAGAATTAGTCATTGGCTGAATATGTCCAGCAACAAGTGGTGTCCCTCAAGGGTCCGCACTGGGACTGGTACTGTTGAATATCTTCATCAATGACACAGATTGATTGCACCCTCAGCAAGTTTGTGGATGACAAGCAGAGTTGTACAGTTGATATGCTTGAGGGATGAGTTTGCTTTCTGGGCTGCAAGCACACATTGACAGCTCGTATCCTATTTTTCATCCACCAGTAATGATAAGCTAAAGCTAAGTGATAATATTGAAAAATGCTGCATAAGTCTAGAACAGTCTGTTTTAACAAAAGGCTTCTGAATGTCCTTATATGCTATTGGTTTTTGAAAACTGAAGTACATGATTACCCAATTTAATACAGAGTGTCTAAACTAATGAGCAAAGCCTTGAAAAATTTCTCTGGTACAGGTCACAGGCTGTGACACCTTCCGCTTGCCTCTAACAACGAGAACCTCAGGGCTTTTGAGGAAAGGTCTTTTTCTGTACTTTTTATATAGAGGACAAAATAATGGAAATCACAGCAGAACTGAGAGGAGGACACTGAAAAAAAACAGTGTAGATAATTTACAGTAAAAAGAGAGAGAGATAAATATTAGATTAAAAAAACCAACAGAACAAGAACAGGGAGCAACAGATAAAGATAAGCAAGAGATAAAAGGTGAATAAAAACAGAGTGTGGGAAAGAGATACGAAGAGAGAATCAGTCTCAGAATGTGTTCTAGTCAATCGGGCCTAAGGTGATGCAGGAAAAAAAATGTCAGGGTGCATAAATACACCTTTTTTATGTCTCCAAATACGTCCATAAATCAGACCTGATGTGATCTGATCCAAATTCTCCGATCACGGGAACCATGAGCGTGGAGCATGTAGTCATGCTAGTCTGCCAAAACCTGATTTAAGAATCGCAGTTTTACAATATAAACAAATTCCTCAGATTATGAAACAAGTCTGTTACTCTTGCAAAAGCATGCATTGGAGTGCTTTGACTAAGCATGCAATCTAGCAGTTTACTTTCTTCATTAGTGATTTTGTACTGGGTCTGGCTGAGGGGGAGCTGGTTTTCCCCGGTGGCAGCCTGCTGTGCTCTGTGTTGGTGGCTGGAGATGACACCAGTGTTTGGCTGTTGCCGGGCGATGCCTGCCCAGCCCGAGGCTGTCTCTCTCTCTCTCTCTCCAACATTCCCCCCCACTTCCCACCCACCCCGTGGGCTGGGGAGGGGCGGGATCTTGGGAGGGGGCGGCCAGGACAGCCGGCCTGGGGTGACCGGGGCTATTCCGTACCGTGTGACGTCTGCTCAGGGATAAAAGCTGGGAGAAAGGAGGAGGAGAATGGGGGGCATTCCTTGTTTGGGACGTTTGTCTTTGTCCCCGGGAGCAGCCGCGGCACGTGCTGGGGCCCTGCTGCCCGGGCGGGGGCTGGGCGTCGCTGCTGTGTTTGCCTTTTCCTTTTGTTTCCGCACGCGGCCTTTGTTTTTATTAAAGCTGCCTTTGTATTGACCCACGAGGGGTTTTTTTCCACCTCATTTTCTCCCCCTGTCCTGCTACAGAGGGGAGTGATAGAGCGGCTTGGTGGCACCTGGCATCCAGCCAGGGTCAACCCACCACAGATTTACATGCAGAAATACTTTTTAGGGGTTTAACGGAATGCAACCGGAGTTCTTCTCACAGGGATATGCTGTCATCTTGATGCATGTGATCTTCCAGTTGAACACACCTACAACCCCTTGCATCTACAGATATAATTTTGTATTTGTTGTACGTGAAGTTTATCTACATTGGGAGGAGAATAAACATGAGGCAAAGTAATTTTTTATTTCCCCTAGGTCAAAGGACAGCTTAACTCACTAGCGCAAATATCAGGGTCTACAAGATGCGTGAATGAAGGTAGGCAAGGTGAATTCAATCCTTTGTCACACTGTCTTCTAATGCATTATTGATGACTTATTAAATATATACTCTGGTAGAAAAAATGCTGCAAAAACTATAGGACAAAAATAGGAATGAAGTAGCATCTTTGCCTGAAGTATTTGTAAAAATCAGACAATTCTATCAAAAGAGTTTTGCCCTTAAATCTCATTTAAGCCATGTGAAAAGTCATTGGAAAGTGTTTCTATTTTTCAGTAAATATTTGGGAGGAAAAGAAGAGGTTAAAAATGACTTTAAACATTCGCGGTATGACTTATAAGTTCTTAGAGTTTACTTTTGTTACGTTTTAGAAAAGAATCTGCTGACTTGGGGACAGAAACTTGATTTTTAGTGATGGATGTTGGGTTGTCACTGTAATAATTTGCCATGAGGAAATAAAGCTTTAAGTAAAATACTAAATGTCATGAGATTCGTGATAAAAAGGATGAGAACCACTGACCCCAGTGGGTTCTTGAGAGTATTGTCTGGTGCCAAAAAGGCCTGAATCAACTGTTGCTGTTTTTTCAGAGAAGCCTGATATACCATGTTCAGAAGACGGAAAAAGGGGGTAAATGTGCACTATGATTGATACAAGCCTTTGATATGTGCTGTTGCTGTGCAGTTATTGCTTATGTTGTGCATTTCTCCCTAGCAAATGGCCTTTTGCTTGCAAGGGTGATCTCGATAGAACGGGTCCTTGCTATAATGACTCACCAAAGTCTGAACATCATGCAGGCAACTTCATGCTTCTCTCCAGGGCTTGGCAGCCTTTTTGTGTTCATAGAGGGGTTCTGGGAGGTTTGCAGGTGTCAAGGGAAACGTGCATGTGGTGGTGCTCTGAATACTTCAACACAGGTAATGTTACTTGCTGTCTCCTTTTTCCATGTGGGTGTTAATATCACTGACGTGAAAAAATTGTTTAGTGCCTTAAAAAAAAAACAAGCTAATTTTAGTTGCATTTGACATTTATGATATTGCCAAAGGATTCAATGTGGTGTAGGTAATTTTCCTCACGTAGAATACAGCATAGTACTTGCTACAAACACTGTTTAGTCCAAGGCAGCACTTCCACAATCAGTATTAAAAGCTCTTGTGTAGAGGTAGCAGCAGGTTTTGACCGTGCCAGATTTCAGTATCCTGAAAAGACTCATGGTGCCACAGAAAAAAGAAAACTTGAGTAATTTGTGTAGGCCAGGATCTTCTTCTGAAGTGTTACAGACTGTCAAGCCTGTATTTGGTTACTTTCTGTATTATTGCATGCTTTGTTCTCCCAAATGAAGGGTAAATTTGATGCCGGAAGGATTTGAGGTGCAGGTCTGTCTGACCCAATTAGCAGATTACCTTTGAATTTGCCAGGTAGATTATGATTTTTTTATGAATTTGTATTAAAAATAGGGACACAACAGGTCTTCTATTAACTATTAAAATCAGGGTTTTTTTGACCAACACTGCAAGCATCAACTAGTGCTGTGTGGAATGGATATTTCAGAAGACCACAGTGTCAGCATACTGTCTTGCTGTTGACTTTTAAAAAGTGTCTTAACTTTGGCAAAGGGAGTTGGATATGAAATATTCAGCCAAAGGAAAGATATGTATCATGTTTTTACTGTCAGTTTTAGCATTTATCCTGCTGCCTTTTCCCCAGTAGTGGAGCATCTTCCATGGTATAGTCAGTGGCAATAATGAGGTTTGTTTATAGCCAACAGCTCTTGTCAGATGGTCCTCAGAATCATAATTGCCTTCACGTTAAACTTCACCAAGTATAGCACACGTTTTGGCCATAGATCCTCCTCCAGTGTCCTGTGCCCTTAGAAATTATCCTCAAGACAGTGGACAAGCAGTTTAAAAAGTTCAAGTTTTTCCTTCCATTGCTTTTTATACTTACTGGAGTAGGTGGAAGTAAGTATATATGGTGCAAGGAAATGTTAAATTCACAACACTTCATCTTTAACTGGGAAGAAAATATTGATGATAAAAACAATAGAAATATTGTAAATTAATTTGAAATCACTCTAAAAGTGCAAGTACAGCAAGTCGTCTGATAGGAAATAATTCTTAATGTTTTCAATTAGTCTGGATGATGTAATGTGACAGTCAATCACAGCACTACACAATTATAAGTGAAAAAAACCCCAATATAAACTAGTTTTACTACTAATCCTACACACTGTAGTGCAGTCAGCAGCACATTGTTAAGTCAATGTGTTGCCAGTTCATTGCCTGATGACGTACTGGATGGTTTCTTTTCTCTAAGAAGTTTCTAATGAGCGTGGTTGCTATCAGAAAAGGAAAATGGAATCAGTGAATAACAAACAGTCATTATATCCACAGTGGTGGATCAGAAATGCCCTCACAACTGCTTTCCTCTAAGGTGAAGAGCTGGTTTGTGTTCTACTGAGGTACTGCTTTGAAAAGACATGGTCATTCTTCATAGCGTGCCCAGCTACCCCATCCCCAAGAAGACACTGTTCTTCGGAGGCCTTCCAGTGCCAGAGTGAATGAAAACCACTCAATAGGATGGACTAATTGTGCACGGTTTTCTAAAACCGTCTGCTTGATAGCAGGAAGGCTGTCATACCTTTTGTACTCCTCTTTGTAAAAGGTGACGGTATCGCTGTTTATGGTATGAACGAGGGGCAGCCCTAAGGTCCATTTCATTGCAGCTTGTGTTGTAAATCATTTATACTTCTCTATTAATCTATATAACAGAACATATGTAGTGTTCCTTCAGTAAACACGTTAGTCAGCAAATTCTTCAGTCAACTGTCAAATTATTCAATGGATTTTTGGTGTATACTCAGTCAGCTTTAACGATAATTAAATCACAAAAAAGATTAATTTAAAAGAAACTGCATGCAGAGTTCTGTCAGTGCATTAGTAGAAGTAATAATCAATGCATTGAGATTGAAATATGATTTTTTAAACATACATTTTCTTTTTAGTTCTTTGGAAAATAAAAATACCTTCTGTGGAAAAATTGAAAAATTCTGTCTCGGTGCCAAATTGAAACATGTAAAAATCTAGATATTTAAAAATGTAACATTTTTACATTGGAAATGGGAGATTTCTGTAATTCATCAACACCCAAGAATGATGGATTTTAAAACACCTTATTTTGAAGTTTCATTTCATAGCAAATTTTTCCATTTAGGATTGCCATTTAACATTACCATTAAAACCAAAAAAAGTTTCACTTTAAAATTTTAGTTACCCATGAGCCTTCTGTTTTAATTCTCTCATAAGAAATATTTGCTTCAGGATGTGGGGGAGAAAGAGGACGAAACCTCATATTTCAGCATTTTTAGAAAGTTTGAAGTGATCATGACCTTCCTTTAAAATACACGAGCTAAAATATTCTACCTGAAGACAACCTGCTTTAAAGAATCTTGTTAGATTCTACCCCTTCATTTTTAAATGGTGCTTTGGACAAACATGTCATACTTTTTCCATGCATTTCATTTAGAACAACTGCAGTAACTCAGTAACAGCCAACTGATCTTAATCAAACATGGCTTATTTTGTGGAACTTGAGGAGGCTTGTAGACTACACATCAGTTCAATAATTATTTTGTCTCGTGTTTAGAAAGACTTTTTCTTCTTTTACCTTGTCTCTCATGAGTGTTGAGGATGCACAAGTCTTATGACTTCAAGACAGAATCCCTCTTCACCTCTTCCACCAATTCAAAATTGGCCTCACTTCAACATAAATTTTCTAGAAAGAGATTTCAAAGGTTAGGTCTTGCTGGAAAAGAATACCCTTCTGTGAAAACATGGAAATTGCTAGTAGCTCCTTAGGTATCAATACTGTAAGACTTTAGAATATTTAATTATTAAGGCTTTTTTAATGTTTTGAAACAACAGCAGATCGCCAGCCAGATTATTGTGAATATTTCACTGAGCATTTTAGGGTAGGATTTTCAACCTGCCATTGGCTAAATCTACTTTTCTTCTGAGTGGAAGGTAGAAGTCACAGTGCTATCAGCTGCAAGCAGAATGAGGCCAGCACTGAGGCGTTCTGAGCAGCTGATCCTCTGTCTCATGCTGTTTACCAGCAAGCGTGGGATGAGTGGTCTGCCATTTCTCACCTTCGTTTTGTCTCCCTGATATTTCTTTCAATCTAAGCATGTTTGCAGGCACCAGTGCTGAGAACAGACACTTTTACATTACAGGATATAACTAGACCATATCAGAATTAATTACCACAATGTTTTCTTTCTGCCCACCCCCCCAGTTTGATTCATATTGGATCTCATAAGCAGCAGGACCAAAGTTATCATCCTGTCACGAGGAAAATATATAGCCTGATCATAAATTATAGGGTAGAGCTCAAGGCAGCCGACACTGGAACAAGGCTTATGATACTGTATTTTAGAAGTACTTTAATTTCTTCTAGAAGAAAGAAGTATTGAGAACTCTAGCCCTTTGAAGTAGAATTTCTTCTAAGCATAATTTTACTTTTGTTTCATGAAACAATTCTAAGCAATAAAGTACATTTTATGTTTGGCATACTAAATACATGTGATTTTTTCTTTTTTTTTCTTCAGTGTATGGATTTCATATCCTTACATTAGTCTGAGATTTGTTTTGATCTGAGAGTTTTCACTATGGACAAACAGCAAAAAAACAAAATGAAACTACCACAAAGAGTTAGATTTGGGTTTAATGAGTTTAACAGAAGAAACTGCCTTAAGGATTACTTGGTATTATGTTTGATTTTTAGCCAACAGAAAACTTTTCACCAGGAGAGAAGTCTGAGATTTAACTGTAGAGGATGAGAAAAAATCTCTATTAATTTTGCCTCAGGAAATCAATGATTCGAGTTTCAGTCGTTTTTAGGGGCATCTTTATTCTTTATCTCCCTGTCTGGTCTCAGAAATAAACTCCCCATATACTTTGTCATATGATTTACAGGTTGTTGGTTTGAGACACAGGGACAGTAAGTCAATAGTCTCTCTCTGAAAATCCTGCTGAGAGTTAGGGTTGTCTAATATGAGATGTGCAATCAGAGTCAATCTGCTGTCAAGGAGTCGTATTCTCTACTTTGTATAGAAACACCAACTGGAATAATTTCCCCAGAGTGTTCTGAAGGCTTGTCACTTGAAAGGTGCAAGGGAATTTGGATGGAGTTCTGGAAAGTCGTCAAGGGCATAAGAGTATGACCTTGGTAAATCTTCATTTTTAGTTTCATTGCAGAGGCTGGTTGAGTTGGTCTTAAGGAGAAAAGGAAAAAAAAAGCATGATATTCTTGTATGCTCAATGTCTATATGACAATATTTACTGTAAATGACTTCTTAAAAAAATATGCAATTCCAATTGAAAACAGAAGTTTAATACTGACTTAATGTTTAAGTTTTTGGTCCATTTTTGGTAAAAGATACAGAATCCCTTGTCCTGCTTTCATTTAGTTGACTATAATGTAACCTATAGCAAATTCTTTTCCACATAAAACCCTATTATGTTTTTTTCACAAGGTGTTCTTGGGTGAGTCTGACAATATCTCCTGAAACATACAGCAGGGGGAAATTTAAATAAAACCAGAATTAATGGTATGATACTTTTTCAAAAATTGGCTTTTGACTTCCTGGGTTTCTTTGGTGCCTAAAGTGAAACACTTTTAATGAAGTGAGTAGCTTCATCCTTCCTGAGAGTACAGCTAAATTAGTATGCCATAAGTTTCTAAAGATGATTTCTGAAGATGTAGAGCATTTTCCTTTTTTTCTCTCTTGGGAAGGTTTCAGGACTTCGAAGAGCTTCAGCACAGGAAACTAAATGAGTATGAACAGCTTATTCATTCTTGTTCTTTTTATACAGGAGATTTCCTTGTATAGAAGAGAATCATGTGCAGGATTCCAAATGCAGTGAGGTTACTGTGGACTTTAAAATGTTTTAGTTTTGAAAAAAAAATCATGTGGATTTAGAAAAATGGACAGGAAACAAGGTGTGACTGCAAGCAATATTTTCTCTTCTCTGTGGGAAAAATATCAACAGGGGTTTCTTTGGTGAAAACTATGATAGACTTGAGCTGTCAAAATTTTGCTGCACTTTTGAAGAAGGTGGTGTATGAGAAGGAATGACAGAGAACTCACAAGCTCATGCTACTAGCAGCACTAGCTGTGCTGTATCTTTTATTTCTTGCCAAAGAGAGTGAATATTTTTGAGAAAGCTATTTCTCATTCCAATAGGAAAGTATCAATAACAAAGCCTAACAATGCAAGTTGCTGATGTGAGAGAAGTCTTGAGTTTGTCAGATAAAAAATAGAGCTTGGTGCCCAGAGTAGGTAGCAAGGCACGGGAAAGGATAACTCTTCACTTCCCAGGAATACAGTGCTGTTCTATGTATGAAAATAATGTCATATGATGTCTCATAGAAATAAAAATAATGGGCCTCAAACTCAGCATACAAAATTGTTAGGAATTAAAATATTTCTTTTCTGAGGAGACCTGAAGTCGCTAGCCCAATGTCTGTTGGCTGTAATTTTATGGATCGGGGACCTCGGAGACAGAGTCAGTTATGTATTGCTGAGGGCCTTAACTCTCTTCCCCACTTGAAAATCTTTGCATGAGATGCCTAAACTGAAATTTCATCAGTAAGCCCTTCAGCTAACCTATTTTGAAGAAGTTTATTGTGAATAAATAATTAATGGTGTGATCCCCCTG
>WAAD01036249.1:105917-225133 GCA_013389945.1 Fregata magnificens | reverse complement strand
CCCCCCCCCCCCCCCCCCCCAGCTCCACATGGAGCCCCTGCAGCCACGGAGGCGAAAGTCTGGTGTGGGGTGGTGCTGTGGTGGGCTTGGAGTAACACAGCTGTAAGTGGCTGCAGGAGAGGAGTTCTTGTTGCCTTGCTTCAGCCATTCCTGCCTGAGAAGAGGAGGTGGGAGAGCAGAGGGCACGTCTGTGTGATGCAGGGAATGATCTTAGAGTGCTGGTCCACAAAGCAGCTTTCGTAGCTGGTTAGGCCACTGTTGCTCTGGTGGCTGATGGGCAGTGAGACCAGGTGAAGCCATAAGTATTTTATATTATGGCTTTCTAAAGCTATTCCTAGTGTGTAATTCCTTAATGAATGCTCTTTATCTTTGGTATCACTGCAAAAATATGGTCAGGTGAAAATTGTGTTCCCTGATGTAGGTGGGAGAGGTTTTCCTTGGAAATGGAGAAGTGTGGCGAGTGAGGGTGGCTGCAGGGGTGAGACATACACGATACTGGGAGTTTGCGGGAAAGCTGTTCCTTTACCATTACATGGCCCAATGTAGAGACACTCCTATTTCACAGCGTACTTACCTATTCTTTATAGAACTCAGTTGATAAACCTTGTTCACATGTGGTGCCCAGCAACTGCTACACTAAACTTTTCATTTGCTTGCATGCTGGCGGAATTTTCCATCTATGCTTGCTCCTTAAAATGCCTCTTCTTTGAGGAGCTGGTTTGGCTAATAAAAAAACCCAAAGTGCTGTGGCTGTTAGCGGCTTTTCTGGAGAAAAGGAACATATGTGCTCTGATTAGGGGTTAAATGCAAATTCTCCCTAGGTGAATTAAGGTCTGATTTCAAATGAAACCTAAAAAATAAAGCTTGCAACATGTAGTTTAATAATTTATGGAGTTAGTCTTGACTTTTGGTCAAATGTCTTTGTTACTTAAATAGCTTTGCTGCCAACTAAATATACCAGTGCTGCAGAGAAGACCTAGATGAGGTTTTTGGGGTGGTTTTGATGCCAAAATGCCAACCCTAGATGACATTTTGGAGAATGTTGGAGAATTTGGCAGGTTCCAGAAGCGACTCTTCTTTGTCCTGTGTTTGCTTTCTGCTGCCTTCACCCCAGTGTATGTGGGTGTCGTCTTCTTTGGGTTCATCCCCGAGCATCGCTGCTTCAGTCCTGGGGTGGCTGAGCTGAGCCAGCGGTGTGGCTGGAGCCTGGAGGAACAGCTGAACCACACGGTTCCCGAGTGGGACGGCCCCGGGGCCAGTTTCAGCAGCCGCTGCAGGAGGTATGAGGTGGAATGGAACGCGACGGGCGTCAGCTGCACCGACCCCCTCGGCAGCCTCATGGGCAACCGTAGCGCTGTCCCCCTCGGTCCCTGCCAGGATGGCTGGGTCTACGACTCCCCGGGGACCTCTCTTGTGACAGAGGTAAAAACAAGTGCCCCCCTTCCCTTGCCCCTTCAGTTACAGAGAAGCTGAGGGACGTGGGAGAGGGTTGGTGTAGCCTAGGCTGTGTTAAAATGACGCCTGCTTACCTGGACGAGGGGATCCTCTTGCTGCAAACTTGCGCAGGGCACTTTGCAAGTTGTCTTCCCTCTGTCCTTGCTGTGAAGTGTTGCCTTGGCTGCTCATGAGGCTTATATCTCCAGCTGGGGAGTAAAGCATATTTCAGCAAATAAATCCCTAGGTAGATAAAGTCCAGTTCTGAACTAAACTCCCGTCACATGAGAGGTTCGATTGGTGGAGGTGTGTAAACAGCGCCTGTGAGGGATCAATGGCTCACAGCACTACAAACAAAACCAGCTGATCCCCAAGTGGGCGCACGGCACAGACCTCCCAATATTCCTGGGATCCACACCCAGATGTGAAGGTCTTAATTTCTTTTCTTTTTTTTTAATCAAGAAAGTCTTTTAAAGTTTGTTTCAAATATGATTGAATGACTATGGGTAGGAGAAAGGTAACCATCTCCTACAATTAAACAGCTTAATTCAAGAATAAATTGCAGAAAATCCGATGGCTGTTTTGTGTTCTCAGATGACATGTGAATAAACTGAAAACGGTATTTAAGCTACTTAGGGTACTTTAGGGTTTTAGGTCCTTGAACTTTAAAAACAAATCAGTATCTCAGATGACAAACTTGATTTTGCCATAGAACGTTCCACCAAATTTTTAGAGATGGTGGAAGCTGGGATTCTTTCCCCCATGTATCTAACACAAACACAGGAGCAGGTAAATTCTGTGCTCTAAGCAACTTCAGCATTTATAGTTTTGTAAGAGGTTAGAGCTAGATTTTAGGTGGTGTACTGTAAGTGTACTTCTTTCAGCAAAGAATGGACTGTGTGATATTAAAGTGAGGAAGTGAGACACCTTAAACGGAGGGTGACACGCGACTTCTACAAAGCAGCAGCACAGCAGGCACGTCTCGCTGCAAAAGGCTCACGCACATGTTGTGGTCCAGATGACCCCACCATGATCTCTTGAGATTGTGGGAAGCTGAAAATTTGCAGTCTGTGTGGATTCGTGCTGTCACGCTCTCACATTAGTAGTCTCCCCTTTTCTTCTGAAGGGGATATAAGGCTGGGCCCGCAGGCCGCTTCCTTCACAGGATAACCAGAAACGTCACACGCCTCTGCGTGCATTTTGGCACTGTGTTTTGCTTCTGGATGGGACTGTGTGCGTGAAGGCTCTCGGGCTCCGTTATGTTGTCCCTTGCTCTGGCAGCTAAGTGAGGGAAAGAACAGTGCAGAGTAAAGCATGTTACTTTGCTCAAAGGAAAAAATTACACATGGAAGAATATCCTCATGGGAAGTCCCACAGAGCATCAGGAGGAGTGTCTGGTTTTATGTTGGTTAAAGATGCATAGCTTTAAATAAACCCGACTACCAGTAGGATGGGAAGATTCTCAGTCATGTTAGGACAGCTTTTTGAAATAACTTACTCTCCAGTAGCTTTTACATAGATCTACTTAAGTAAGGTAAGAGAACTACGGCCAGCTGGCAAATATATGTGTGTACCCATGTGGTATAAAGCTTGGCCCTGGATACAGAATACCTGGTCTCCAGACATGTTAGGCTGTAGGACAATTTAGTTGAGCAAAAGGCCAGACCAGGGAGAAAACGCTGTGGCTTCAGGGGCAGATGCAGATGCCTCCTCCCACCCTCCTTCGGGGAGCTGGTGCTCCACAGCAAGTGGGACGAGGCAGGCTTCTGCAAGCATCTAGCATGCCTTTAGTGAAGGCATCACCCTTAGTCCTGAGGGGTCTGCAGGGACTACTGTGGCATACGAGGGTATGAGGCAACAAGAACTACTTAGAAACGTTCACCATCAGCCACAAAAAAAGCTGTTTGAAAAGCCCAGGGTGATCATCAGGTCCGTGCTGATTTGGTCAACAAGGCCTAACACAAATTAAGGTCCCGATCTTGACAGGTAATAACTCAGTTATGTTCTTTCCAGTAACGAGAGAAGAGCCATGAATGGGAAGTACCAGGAAACTGCTCAAGGGCTTGATCCTGTTTTTAATGTTGGACACTTAATTAAGTCAGTAGAGTTTCTGGGTGCTGATAAAATGGTCATTGACCCAGAGACAAATTTAGATCTTTAAATGAAGCAAAGGAAACTTGTGGATGTGAGCCAGCTCCTTGTTTCACTCTCTCGCTTCTATCTGTGGTTGCTCCTTTAGTTTAACCTGGTGTGTGAGGACTCCTGGAAGCTGGACCTCTTTCAGTCTTCTGTGAATGCTGGGTTTTTTATTGGCTCCATAAACATTGGCTACATAGCAGACAGGTACGTGTGGGCTGACAGTAAAACCCTCTGACCTCCCTTATCAGCATTCGGCAGCTAAGCTTAGAAAAGGCAGAGAAAGGTTGTGCAACTGCTATCATCTCTGCTCTTCTCAAAATAAGGTCAACCACCTGGATGTTCAATCACGGTATGAGGAGCGAGTACTCTGTCTCTTAGGTCATACCTGGTGGTTTGCACAAATCTCCCACTCAGCAAGCCCTGCAGAGCCTGCGAGGACTATTTTAGGACCATACACCCCAAACGCCCTACTGTGCCACACCAGAGCCCTGGAGTGTTAATCAAAGCCAGGAAATGCTGATTTGGAGCTCCCAGTTGACGTGTCACACTCTGTGTGGCTGCAGCTTGGAAACATCTTGCTTCCTTTGGAGAGACTTTGAAATAGTAGGTGCAGAGATTGCCAGATAGGTACAGCAGCAGTCACTCTGAAAAAGCAGAAATCCCTGTGTCCTGGCGTCTTTAGCTCCTTGTTCAGAGCCAGCAGAGGCAGCTGCCCTAGCCCAGGTGGCTGGGGTTAAAAAGAAACAAATGCCAGTATTTGAAGGCCCTTTTTCCCCCCTTGTTCCCCTCCTGCCTAGGACTGTTAGTACAGCAGGCTCTGAGTTGCTCCAGCTGTGAAATGCAGCCCACTCACAACAAGATCCATACATATTAGATTTTTGGAGATTAAGATTGTGGTATATAAATCTGTTATAAATCTGGTGCACACAGACGTACCAGAATCATAATATTAACCCATACTTATTTTTCACCGCCATTATAAAAAACCAGATTACTAAGCTGCCTGTTCTGAAATTCAGGGATAACAGTCACAGTCCAAATATATGTAAATACGGGACTATTGTTCTTTAACTTGGGTAATTTTTCTTTTTCCTGAAAGCCTTTGTGGAATTGGAGAGCAACTGGCGCAGTAATTTTTCAGGGAATAGAAAAGCAGATAAGTGAGTAATGGGCTAAGAATAAAAGTCAGCATGTATCTATCCCTTGTNCCCCCCCCCAAAGGTGCACAAAGCTCTTACTAGCTTAGAATGCCTGTGTTTTCATGACTCGTGTTTTGCTTGACACGTATTATCTTCCAATCCAGGTTTGGCCGTAAATTTTGCCTCTTAAATACAATTCTTGCAAATGTTCTCTGTGGAATCCTTCTGGTCTTCGTGCCCACCTACCTGTGGATAGTCATCCTCCGGTTCTTGCAAGGGCTGGTCAGCAAGGGCTGCTGGATCGCAGGCTACATCCTGGGTGAGTTCAGACCTTTCCCCAGGAGCAAGACTGGCTGCAGAAGATGAAGAAAAAAAAAACAAACAGAAAACCACGAACAAAAGCCATTTAAAAATGCCTCCCATGGTGTTTTATCAAGGAGTTTTCTCCCTCTTTGACTTCTCAGGGCTTTTTCAAGCACTGTCATTAGGGATATGCAACAGTAGCCTTCAAAGCTCAAGCGAGCAGTGGTATATTAGGGCTGTTACCTCAAGATAGACTTTCCCCTATGGTGCAGATCCCCTTTGCAGATCTGGGCCTCCCGGCTCTTCTCCCTCCCCTTGGGTACCGGCTGGGGAAGATGACGGCCCTGGGGCAGACCGCAGCCGCTCTACCCCAGTCGTAGACGGGGTGATGACAGAGGAGGCCATTAAAGAAGCAGGTAGAGGGTGGGGAAAATTGGAGGCATTTTTATGACACAAAAAGCAATAAAGGGCAAACAGGCTTTACAGCCTAAAAATAACCGAAGAACAGCATGTACTTGCTGAGAAAAAGACAAGCTGTTTGGGTATCATCTGTGCACTTGTCTGAGCGGAGGCCAAGCCGGGGGGCTGCAAAGCAATGCGAGGAGCCAGGCTGTGCTGATGCCTCTCCCAGTGCTGTGCACTGATCGTGTCTGGCGGTGAAGCACGTCTGCGTGGCGGCAGGGTTGGGGCCAGCTCAGGACCGCTTTCTGGTGCATGGTAGAGCTGCCTGGGACTTCTCTGACTTCTCTGGTGTGGAGTTCAGGCTCTTGTCAAAAATACCCAACACCAAGCAATCACCAAAGCAGCAAATTAAATATTTTAAATGCTGTCCAATAGAGCCTTATCTGGATTAGGATGTCAGATGGCTCTACCAAATAGCTCTCAGTGATCCAGTTCACTGTGATAGTGGAAAAAATGTAAATGTCAACACCCTAAACTTCTATTAAGTCTTTTAGCAGGGACATCTTGCTAATGCAGTTATCCAGATGTCTGATATAAATAAAATAAAAACAACTACCCACAGTCCAGACCATCGTCTGCCAAGACATGATTGTTCCTTCCTGTGCATATTCTAGATGCTTGCTTGGCCTCTTAAATCTTTCCCTGGCACAAAAGAAATCTTCATCACCTCTCCTGGGGAACTTTATGCCATTTTAGAGCATAAAATCCGTATCAGGACAATGACTTGTCCTACCTTGATTTTTTCCCTCAGTTGCACCTTGTTACTTCTGGATTCTCTTTGAAACTCTCTCATGAGAGAGAAGTCACCCAGAATCAGCCCCAAAGCCCCTTTAAACTTGTATCCTCTCCCTAAGAGCAGCCAATACTGAATGCTCAGGGGAGGGTACAAGCAAAGGGCAACCTTGTTGTCATGCTCTCCTGGGACACTTGTCTACCCTTCAGCTGTTTTTGGCTCCGTCCTACTGAGCCCGATGACATGTCTTTGTGCATCATTTGGCCCAGCAGTATTAGCTAATCTGTGGCTCCAAAACACAGCACTTCCTTCAGTTGCTAAGTAACTGCTTTCTGTTCTTTTTCTAATCGGTTTGCTTTCTTGAAATTACACAACCGGTTGCAAAATTTTGAGTATGCTTGTGCCTGCCTGCTGGAATAGTTACTTTTAACTCTGTATCAACAAGACTTAACCTGTGGGTCTATCCTGTGATGTGCAGTGGCAAAGTGCAGATGAGTCGTGAAGCCTTCCTGACCAGGAAGCTGTATGCCATCCTGTGGTACAGGCATTTCTTATATACTTGGAGTGAGATGCAGGCTGAAAGGTTGCACTTAGAAAACAAAATATGATGTTTTGTTATTGGGTTGGAGACATTATATAGGTTGCCATTAGATTTTACAACAAAATCCATCTGTGTGCTTTGAGGAATGTTTGATTTACTTAGAGATTTCTACGACAGAGGACAGTACTGGGTGCCTTAGGCCAGTGGAAGAGCAGGAGCAGCGTTTTCTCCTCTGCTGAGAGTTTGGGTGACAAAAATGCAAACCTTCCTCTGTGAGCACCAGGGGATTTTTGTCAGGAGGCTTTATGCCAGGAAGACCAGGATTACCAAGAGGGTTTCTTCAGGGTGTTAATGCAGCATTGGTCTTCCAGTGTCCCCGCAGAGCAAGTTACTGCTGCGCTGAGCGGTCATGGCCGAGCTGTCATTCACCTGTCTCTGTGCATGTTTGCAGTGACGGAAGTCGTCGGTCCAAGGTACCGGAGGACAGTGGCCATCCTCTACCAGACGGCCTTCTCCGTTGGGCTCCTGGTCTTTGATGCCGTCGCTTACGCCATCCCTCACTGGCGGTGGCTGCAGCTCACCGTCACCCTGCCGAGCTGCTTCTTCCTGCTCTATTATTGGTAAATGGGCTTTCATTATACCTCTGCCCACGGCCCAAAAACTGTCTTCTTCTGCCTCCCAGGGCTTGATACTGAGGGAGATTTGGCACTGCTTTTCGGTTTTGTGTGGCTTTTAGTGCAAAGCGGAGGTACACATGAAAAAAGAGAGGGAAATAGGACCCCTCAGCAACTGAGACTTCATTGCATCTTAGCCGGTGTGCTGCACTTGACTTCTGTTTAAAAGAAAGACCACTTTGCAAAACACTGGGACAGAGTGGTTTAATATCATATATTATCTTCATTAAGGATTTCATAAAGGAAAATAAATGCCTTGACATAATTTAGTGGATTGTACCGTGAAAAGATGGTTATTGAGAGATTGTTGGATGCTAACATAACAGGTTGTTTGCGTGTTCTTTTAAGGAAAAAAGTTGAAGATTTTGGTGGTCCGACCAAAAGAAGGGATGTGGATTCACCTTTATTTTGGATTCTCTCCTCTCTTTTTGATTGATGTTTTTCAGTTTGAGTACTTTGATTTGAGGAATTGTCTGGATGAGTCGAGAGGTTAGGAATAGTAGGAAGAGATTCGTGGTCTTCCTTTTTCCGTATTTGTGAATTGGTAAGCTAGTTCTAGCTTGTTTACTTCTTCTTAACCTGTGATGGCACAACTGGAATATGACTCCCTAAGAGGAGCCAGTTTGCGGTGAACAGGCTGAATAAAATGATAGCACTACTCTCGCTCAAAGCCCTTCCCTGATTTATGTTTAGTAAACACATCGCTGACTAAAGCCACTACCACAACTGCTCCTTTTCCCATTTCAGCAGCGGGATATACTACTTTTCCTGACTGGGGGGGGGAACACACAAAAAACAAAACTAAAAAAACAAACAAAGAAAAAACCCACCTGCCTCTATTCAACCAAAGCCCTCTCTCCACAGTCTCCATACATGGGAACACTATGTGGGCTTTATGTTTTGGTATATAATAGCATCCACTCGCATTGTAGGTGCCTCCCAGAGTCTCCCAGATGGCTGATCTCTCAAGGAAAAAATGACAAAGCTATGAAAATTGTCAGTGATATGGCTAAAAAAAATCAGAAAAAGATGCCTTCCCATTTTGAGGTGAGCTCAGGGTTTGCTTATGCGTGTAAGCAAGCATCGTGATAGTCCGTTCCACCAGTTCCTCCCAGAAGAAACTTACTGTACTTTGTACTGGCTCTTCCACAGGATATTAAATTTGAAGAGGAAGATGGCGGAAAGCAGAGTCCTTCACTCATCGACCTTGTCAGGACACAACAGATGAGAAAAAACACATTCATTTTGATGTACAACTGGTAAGAAGATAATGTTGGAGAGCTGTTTTTGAAGCTCTGATTACGAAGTCTCCAGCAGGACACAGACCTTGGTCCTCCGACTGACTAATGAAGCTGGGATGCTCTTCTCGCACAGGTTCACGAGTTCCGTCCTCTACCAGGGGCTCATCATGCACATGGGAGTAGCCGCTGGAAACATGTATCTGGATTTCCTCTATTCTGCGCTTGTCGAGTTCCCAGCTGCTTTCATCATCATCGTCACCATCGACCGCGTTGGGCGGCGCTACCCCTGGGCTGCGGCAAACCTGGTGGCTGGGGCTGCCTGCCTTGTCACAGCCCTGATCCCAGAGGGTGAGTGACCTGCATGAGGCCACGTGGTGGCTTCCCACCCTGGCATTGCCGCCTGGGAACAACACCTACCTCTCCCTCCCTTTTCCTGAGGGCCAGCCCCAAAGGTCCACAAACCCACCCCTGCCATCCGGTGCTGCCTCCCTGACTTTTAGTAGCATTCCTCGTGCTGCAGAAGTGAAATGAAGTTGATTTGTAGCTAATAATAAATCTCAAAGCACTTGGGTCCCTTGTGCCACTTTGGGAGGGTCCCCGTGCCACAGCTCTTGTGGTGCTGGCTGTTCTCATTCCCTCATTCATACAGGTGAAACAAAGCCCCTTAAAACCATCAAGAGATACGGGATCAGAGGTCCCCCCTGAAACAACACTGGTGTATTAACTGACTCCTGCTAAATCGCTGGGATACTTTTAAATGTGTTGAATGCATTTTCTCTGCAGACATACATTGGCTAAAAGTGATTGCTGCTTGCATCGGGAGAATGGGAATCACAATGGCTTTTGAAATGGTTTGCTTTGTAAACACTGAACTGTATCCAACATACATCAGGTAGGTGCATCCTCCTCCCCATTGGCATTTGGCCTGGAAACAAATAGTTGAGGCCAATGTGAATGTTATGTTTTATGCTAAACTAAGTTATCCTCAAATGCTTCAGAACTACACAGGTACTGCTGAACATACAGTAGGTGGAGCATAAGGAAAATGTTTTAAAAAATAAATTCATGAAGACAACAACAGTACTTTAAAGCAGATGAAAACTCACGTGACTGAGATAAAGGGAAAAGTGGAGACAGCCAGGGTGGATGAGGGCTCTGAAGTCCCACGTAATGCTTGGACTTGTGTCTTGTTTGAATCAAAATAACATTTAAATGGTTCTGTCTAGAGTAGAGTCCGCTATGGAGAATGTGTGTTAACTCAAGCCCTCCACCTGAGGACTGGATTTTTTCCCTATTTGTAAGTCGGCTGTGGGGTGACTAGGTCAGAAGTAGATACGTGTGCTGCAGAAATCTAAAGCTGGGGAGTTAATTCTTCTTCAAAATTTCCTCTTTCTACCTGAGTGTAGGCCATTGCCTGCAGCGAAGACGTCTGCACTGACCAGATGAATCTTACGCCTCCTTTCTTCATTGGAGAGACACTGATTATATGAAGCTACACAACATATGAAATCATGAGACTATTAATCTTATTTCTCTATCCATAATGAATACAGTGGAGTTTTAAATTTTGTTAATGGTGTATAGCAAACAGAAGGATCATGTGCCACCCCTTGCACTAGGTCACCTAAGATGTACTGAAGCTAATGGTTTTACATTTTTACTGTAGCCGGAGACTCCCCTCAGACACTTTGGGCCTGATTCTCTTCTATCTTTAACCTTGGGAATTTGCTTACACCTGTGAAAATACAGATATACTCTCCTGTTCCTATTTGCTAAGCTTTTTATTCTTGCAATATTTAGGTCTAAATAACTTCTGGATGTGCCCACCAGTGGAAAACTAGGGCTTTGCAAACTATTTTGGCATTTTGTGGTCTGCTGAGCTGCATGCCCTGTGCAAGGGTCAGAACTGTGATCCGTGCCCTTCCGTCCGCAGTACTGTGATGCTAATGTGATCCCTTTGCTGTTGAACCAGGAACCTCGGGGTGATGGTCTGCTCCTCCTTGTGTGATGTTGGTGGAGTCATTGTCCCATTCATTGTCTACAGACTGGTGGAAGTCTGGCACGATCTGCCGCTGATAGTCTTCAGTAAGTGCCACCTTACCTCCTTGCTGGCCTCTCCTGGGGTGCAGCAGTGGGGCCCAAGTTTCAAAGGGAGGGAAAAGCAGCTAAGGCAGTTGCCCCAAATTCAGCAGAAGCCCCTTCCCGTCTACAAAAGCCATAGCCTTCGGCCAAAAGCCTGGAGCTTGTTTATGCATTCATGTCTCCTTTTCCCTTATTGTTCCTTGCATTTTAAAGGAAGCTAGAGGTGAATACAGGTTCAACAGATGGCAAAGAGCTGAGAAATGTTCTAATGTTTTGATGAGATTAATATTTTGATGAATTCAAATCTGATAAATTACTGCTCTTCTGTGAGGTATATTGTCTCAGTCCGGGAGCCAAAAGCTAGAATTTCACATAATTGCCTATTTAATGGAGTACGAGCGTGGCTGCTACACTTCAGCTTTTCTGACAGTCTGTTAACTGGCTGTTCTCCAGCTATTTGGAAAGAGGTTGGTAAATAAATGCAAGATGAGTGTTTGCAGACTAGTGACCTGAACTCTCAGGTCAGGGTCTGCAAAACTTTTCTGAATCTTTAGATCAGCACACTAGTCATAGAAAAATGTCTTGAATGGCAGTATGCAGTTTTTAACAGAGAGCATGTTTAGGAAGGTGCTTGGTAGATTTAAAATATGGACACCAAATATGTACAAAGTGAGTAAAAGAAATTATCAGTGGAGAAGTTAATCACATTGTGTAGGAGATAATACATTGTGTATATATTTTCTAAATCTTGTTATGTAAATAACAGAAAAATTGAATCAGTTTCCTGGCATACACTCAGACTGGAAAGGGTTCTTTCCTCTTGACAGTTGTCTGTCCAGCCTGAGATGCCATAGCTCAGTGCATAACTCACAACTGAACTTGGCTCATTGCTGCCTCCACGTGGCTGCCACATCCTCCAGAGGTGGCATCCTGGTTTTGCATATAGAACCTTGACGTGCACATCTTGTGTGAAGAATAAAATAAAATGCCATTTATGAGTCCTTTGCGCGAGGCAGTAGAAAGTGCTGTATATGCTGGAAATTGGTATATGCTAACAAGCTCTTTGTGCATCTGTTCGATTTGAAGCTGTTCTTGGTTTGATTGCGGGTGGATTGGTGTTGCTTCTACCTGAAACTAAAGGAAGAGTTTTGCCTGAGACTGTTGAAGATGTTGAAAACTTTTCCAGGTGAGTCAAGATGATGAACTCTTGGCAGCTTTCACTTGAAATTGCACAAAATCCCCTCCCAGAGCTCCTTGGGGAAGCCCAGGGGTTACTTGGCTGCCTCCTATGCTTCCAAGAAGTTGCTAGTTAATTCCCAGACTCTAGCCAGAGAGATTTTCTTTTTACCACTTGTCTAACTAGGCATCTGAAAACAAGCCGCACAGGCCTTTATTGGCCTGTGAACAGCTGCACTAGTCTCTCCAACCTGCTGCAACACTATTATAAATTTATGCTTAAAAACCCTAACTGATCTTGTGGAACAGAAAAAGGGCATTCTTGATAGCAGCTGCTTATGCGGTGAGTGAAGCACCAGTATCTGCTGAGGAGCCAGAGCAAATCCAGAGGATTTGAGGATTAGCTGCTCATTTTCTCTGGGGAAGAGGCAGGGCAAGTGAAGAACTTGAAGTTAGGTGTTCACTGAACACCTTCATTCCTGGTTTGCTGCTCATGTCTTGTTATTCTTGCAGGCAAAGTGCTCCAAAGGCCAAAAAGATCTATCGCCACGTCCAAACGTCAGAAGTAGCACATGACTGAAGAAGGCATAATTCTTACTGGGTAGCTTGCTTTAAGTCACTAGCACGGAAAGGCAAATTGGAATAAATACTCTCTCCTGTCTTGCCTCTTTTCTTGTCTGCCTATCCTTTATTTACAAAGTTTGGGGGTTTCTGAGGGGATTGTCCCTATTACAGCACAGCTGCTTCCCTCTCTGTATACTATAATATACGTATGTTTCAGAGCTGTGTTAAGGTGTTCATGTGAGTCCATGTGCCTGTACAGTAGCCCACATCGGGGATTTTATTGGCTATCCTCAAACTCACAAAGATGGACATGTGGCAACTCCAGAGCATGAAAAGGGGTGCGTGAGAGAAAGACTCATAGTCCTTCGTAAAGTAATAGCCTTGCTCAGTTTTCAGTGTGCCACCACTAAATTTTCTTGTCTTAATATCATCTTCATAGTGGATAATCCATACTTTTTTTTGTACAACTGTTTTCCTAAGCCTCCGTAACATTATAAATGTGTGCATGCACAGGCATGCAGAATTTTATTAAAAATATTGAGACTCCAGTCAGGGTGGGAAAAGCATTGCAGCAGCCAGGGGACTGAAAGCCTACCTGAGTCCTGCTCCACTGGAGGCTTAGGATGGGGCTGGGGCCAGGACAGAGCTGCACCTCTACGTGTTTGAAAAGGGAAGCCCTGCAGGGGCATCCGTTTGGAGTGAGCTGGGCTCAGGCTTAGGGACCTGCAGGACTCTGAGCTGGGATTTGGCCAGGGGTCCTGTGCCTCGGGGAGCATTGGGGCAATGCTGGGTCTGCCAAGAAATATCCAGCACCTTTCACAATTTTCCTAGTCCTTCCCACTTAGCAATTGTAACAGTCTTGTGGTTGCAAAGGAAACCAGGCTGCCATTTAATGGTCATCTGCAGGGAGAGAGCTTCCAGCTGAGCAAAGTGTTGCTGGACTCTCAGAGGCAGTGTGCTATTCCCCCAGGATTGCTTCTCGGTGTGGCAGTACGGTGATCTTGCCCCTGCTTTCAACTGGCCTGCGCCACAGTTAATGTTCAGTGTTGCTGTGAGGGCCTCAAAGGCAGGGAAGCATGTTGTCCAGTGAAGCAGGGCCACAACGAGGTTGCTCTGAGAAGATAAGGACAGATCTGGAGTGAAGTGACTTTGGCCCAGCAGTTGCAAAACTAATATTTGCTTCAGGGTCAGGGAGGAACAATCTGGTCCTGAGACAGGCAAGAGGGACGGTGGGGATGTGTCCTGTGAAGCTGGTGTCCTGCTGTGATTGCAGAGATGTCTCCGCTCTGCAGCAAAAGAAATCTGGCAGAACAGCTGTCTTTATTACAGCTCATTGATTCAAAAACCTGTTGAAAACTCTGTGCAGAAAGAAAATGGGGGAGGAGGCAAGAAGTCAAGCAAAGCAAATACGGAGATGAATAAATGAGTAACTACAAAAGCTGACTCTCAAGACCCTTACCCATCACACTGGCACTTTTTCCAGAAGCACTGCTACTGCCACAGCAGAAGCTGCAGAGGTGGCAGGCTCTGGCATGCCTTCACTTTGCAATCACCTACAAGTTATATCGGCATTTGCTTCTGGTGGCACCTTAATGAGCACAAGGGCAAATGTGCTTCATCGATTTCCTTGCTGGCGACCTTGTCAATTCATGTATTACCTCCTGGAGTTGGGAAGTCAATGAAACATGTAAAATCTGGTCCAGCTGCACATGGTTGCTCTCAAAGTGCAGAGAGCTTTTGTGTCCTGGGCACATGGTAGGAGTAGATCTCCTCCAGGGTATGAGACAAGCTGTCTAACATCTTGCCTTAGATAAAACAACAGTTTGCCAGCTTCCCTTCCCATTAATAGCAGCTGAATCTTGTCTGCTCCTGGGGCTGCTGGAGCGTAACCAGCTCTGTGGCAGAGCTGTCCCTGGAGTTTGGGAAGGAGCACTTCAGGGCCCAACCATCGGCTGGCTCAGGCAACCCAGGGAGCATCTGGACATGGCTGTGTCCAGGTTCATGCAAGTGAGACTTGGCCTTTTAAGAAGACCCTGTCCCCCTCCCAACTACTTAAAACCACAGTAAGGACTGTGCCTAAAGAGAACATAAAACTCCATGTTTCAGGGTACCCACCAACCTTCAGCAACTGGGTTTTGGAAAGAATTGCTCTTTACTTTTACAAAGTTTCTGGTGTTGTCCCTGGCATCATCTGATGGGCAGCCTGGCTGCAGATCTGGTCCACGGTGGCACTTTCTAAGCACTGTTCTTGTCCTCTGCTGTTGCTGTCAGCACCAACATCCAAACACCACCACACCAGCACAGCTGCTATTTGGAGACTCCAGTGCAAATTTTACCCCACCAAACGTGGTCACAGGCTCTGTGGTGTTTCAGAGACTCATTCAGGCTTATTGTCTGCAAGCTGTAATCTTAACATGGTTGTTTTGTCAAGGTGTTCTTGTGTGCCTTTGTTCATGAATTGGCAGAAAATCACATCCTACAGTACAAAGCTCCTGTGGTTTCCAGCTTGTGTGATCAAAACAATGGATGTGCTAGATTTTGTTTGCAACTTGCTCCAATCCCATCCCTACGGTATGGCACTGTGTCATCCTACATTTGGTAAATGTTTTAAAGTATGAAGAAATTGGGCCTTTTCCCAGAACTGGGACTGGTCAGGAGACAACCCCAAATCCAGACAATATACACAAGTTGATGAATATGATGTGAATCACATTTTAAATACTTCCCAGGGGCTGTGGAGAGGACCCATGAACCTTCAAAAGCACTAGAGCAGTGACTTTCCAGCATGTTATTGAAGGAGATCTACTTAGAAAGCCACATCCTTTTTTTTGGCTTGTCTTTCCTCCCTGCCTCAGTCCTTATCCCTTACAGCTGTTTTGGAGTTTGGCCATGCAAAAACCCAAACTTACGGTGTTAGGAAAACAAACATGCGTAAACACAAACATGAATATGCTTTAATATGCACAGTGTCCTGTTATTGTTCATGCCGCTCCCAGTGGATGTCCGTGATGGGGCTTTCTCCCCCCGCCCCGTCACTGATCCCTAATGATGTGGTAGTTGCACGCAGCCCCCCCACGTCATGAGGCTTCACTGCCTCCAACTCCACTTCGCCTTCCTTTTCTTTTTCCAGCTTGCCTAATATCCAATCAAATTCTGGGATGCCAAAGCTTAAAAGCCAGTCTGGGCTTAGAAGTACTTATTTTTTATACTTTTTCTGGAAGATGAGGGAAGAGGGGCTTCTGGATGCCCCGGGCTCCCAAAGTGGGCTCTGCAGTGGCAGTGCTCGCTGCTGGGCAGCAGGAGCCAAAGACCAACAGACAGTACCAAGATTTTAAGGGGTGTAGGGGAAATTGTGACAGTAAATCAGTTACTGTCTACATGCTTGCTTTCATGCAGAATCAGGTGTAGCATGGAGGAGGTAAGCTGGGCTCACAAATGCACTCCTGCTCACTACAGAAATGAGCTGTGAGTGAGCAGCCTGAAGAGATTTTTAGTTTTATAACAAGCGGAAGAAAGTGTTCCTTCATGAATTTCCCACTTACACCATATGAGTTGCTGCTGCCAGATGCCCTGGGACGCCAAAAGCATGAATGTGTTCAGAAGACAAATAGAAAAGTTCGTGGAAGGACAGTCCACAAGGGACTGAAGCAGAAATGCACGCAGATGACCTGTGGCTCGGGAAGTCCCCAAGCCTCAGACTGCTGGAAGCTGGGAGAGTGCAATGGGAAAAAGATCACCGCATCGGGCTGGCTCATCCCCTGCATGTGGGGTCGAGGGCTGGGCTTGCTATGGCTGCTTTGCCGGCCCCCTTTTGCCTCCCTGTCCCAATAAAGGCAGATCCAGGGCAAAACAGGTCCTTGAGATGCTGCAGCACGCCCAAAGAAGGGCAATGAAGCTGGTGAAGGGTCTAGGGCACAAGTCTTATGAGGAGTGGCTGAGGGAACTGGGTTTGTTTAGCCTGGAGAAGAGGAGGCTGAGGGGAGACCTTATCGCTCTCTACAACTACCTGAAAGGAGGTTGTAGCGAGGTGGATGTTGGTCTCTTCTCCCAAGTAACAAGCAATAGGACAAGAGGAAATGGCCTCAAGTTGTGCCAGGGGAGGTTTAGATTGGATATTAGGGAAAATTTATTCACTGAAAGGGTTGTCAAGCATTGGAACAGGCTGCCCAGGGAAGTGGTTGAGTCACCATCCCTGGAGGTATTTAAAAGGTGTGTAGATGTGGTGCTTAGGGACATGGTTTAGTGGTGGACTTGGCAGTGCTAGGTTAACTGTTGGACTCAATGATCTTAAAGGTCTTTTCCAACCTAAACAATTCTATGATTCTATGAAGGCTGGGGTCTCTGCTGGCGGGTGCTGCCGCCAAGCCTGGCAGGGCGTTAAACCATGGGCTGATCCGGGTTGGCAGCAGCGTCTTCACCGGCCATACCTGTCCCTGGTGCAAGGCACTCACGTGGGCACTGCTGCTCCCCATGCCCTGGCACAGGCAGCAACTGTGGGGCTGTGGGGCTTCCACCCCTGCGCTCCCCCAGCAAAGCCCAGTGGTGCCTTGCATAGCCCCTGCACTCCCCAGTCACTTGTTAAAATGAGTTTCCATTGTCTGGACACTTTGAGTTTTTTGCCTGTGACATTTTTCCGTAACATTTTGTGGTTTTGTACTTGTCCCCCCGTGAACTGATAGTTGTTTGGCACTGTTATGTCTGTGGTTTCAGTCTAATTGTATTCCATAAAGAAAAAGGAAAGATGTTTCATTCAGTGGCCCTTAAGGGACACATTGCTTTGAGACTATGGCCTTGGAGCGAACGCTTAGCTAAACAAAAGCCAAGTGCCTGTCACTGTAGTTGCTCAACACCCTACATTCATGGCAGCAGCACTGTTGAAGGCAGAAAGCACTTCCTGGACCCAGATGGTGTTTAAGTGTGTGCATGTGCCCATATTTTTTTCCTTTTTAGAAACAGAAAACACGGCGATTTTTGGATGAAAACCCTGAATTGTGCATTCAAATCCAAATTTTAGGCCAGGCAAAAATTGTGGACTTAACATGGCATGCTTCATGATCTAGCACCTGCAGACTTCCCATCTGACTTGATGCCATTTTGCAAATCTAATTCACTCCATTTCTTCAGCCTCTCATTAGCTGGTATAAATGCTGATGGTAGGACATACATTAGCTTTTATGGTACTGGTCTTCACTGGATCACAATACTGACATGGGCCAGGTTAGCAAGGATTGTTTTCTATTTTCCAGGGCAATAACCAAGAGACAGGGAGAGAATTCACTGATGGAGGAGGTTTGCATGACTCACGGTCTGGGCCTAATGCTGTAATGAGGCAAGCACCACCTGCCATCATGTTTGCTGCAGCCCAGAGGTAGCGATGGCCAATGCAATCCAGTATTAGCATAAGGATGAAGGAGGCTGGGAACTCGAGGAGAGCAGAATAGAGGAAATCCAGATACATGTTCTCAGCGGCTATTCCCATGTGCATGATGAGCCCCTGGTAGAGGAAGGAGCTTGTGAACCTGGGCAGAGAACAGGGTGCAAATGAAGCCAAACCCTTTGGGAGAGAGTTTATGCAAAGAACTGAGATTTGTAGCTGGTCGGGAGCAAAACAGGCTTAAATCAATGATGACGATTTAGGGCATGGAATCACACACCTCCATTTGGGCTGCAAAAGCCTTCCCTTACCAACTGTACGTCAAAATGAATGCGTGTTTTCTGATCTGAGGTGTCCTGACCAGGTCTAGAAATGAAGGGTTCAGCTTTGCTCCGTCTTCGGAGCTGAGATTCTGGGAGCGCAAGCGACAGGACAACAGATTACAGTGGGCAGGGGAGAGGGTGGTGAGCATTGCAATGACTATTTTCCCTTGGATTAATGGGAGAATGAGGATTTTCATTAGCCCTTAAGCAACTGAGGGCAAAATAACTTCTCCAGAGTGCTTTGGGGAAAGGAAACATGAAAATTTGTACAGACAGTCTTCATATCTGTGTAGCCAGGTGTATGAGGCTGTTGCATGGCATGAAGCAGCGTTTAAAAAATAATGAATAAGGATGTTCTGGAATTTTAAGTCATGAGATTTGGCGAATTTACGGTTGGTTGATACTACTTAAAGGAAGGATTTTTCTTGTCTGCTGGCTATTTTTGCAAGCCTCTTTTCCCAAATATGCTCTGCGTGGGTCCTAGGCAATCAAAGAGAAGAAAACCCACTTGCCTTTGCTTTAGGGAACTGCAATGGTTTTGGTTGCCAAGCTGCTCCCTACTCTAACCCCGATACAATCCTAAACTCATAACATTATTTGCCTCGAGGTTTGCATATATGCAGCAAATGCAGTGCAGTCACATGGAAAGAGATAGAGGTACCTTCTTATTTCCCTTGGCGATGTGCTTAATAACTTCCATAGCTTTGTTGTTTAGCTTTTGAGCTATGAGCCACCTGGGACACTCAGGCAGACACCTACGACACATACAAGCGTGACAGCTATGGGGAAGGAAAATGCACATTACTGGTACACAGAAAATGAAAATGAAGCTGTTTCTCAGGCTAGGATCCTACAGTGTATTGAATATCCATGGGCAGTATTGAACTCAGTGTCAACTGTGCCTGCCAGTGATTGCACTCTGATTTGTGCTCCACTTGAACGACAACATAGCCCGATTTTTCTTTTTTTTTTTTTTTTTTTTTTTTTTTTTTGTAGGGCTAAAACCAGTTTATTATAGTTTGGAAACTTTAATCTGAGATAAATTCTGTTGACATGTTTTAGAAATGGCTAATAGTCTGTGGATATAAAAAAGAACAGCACTAAACCTGATTCTTCATCTTCTCCATGTTAAAAATAAACTCGCAAAAAAAACCAAACAAAAAAGCCCTCCCAGATATGTTCCCTGATCTGGTTATGGAATTTTCTAAGGAGCACTTCCGCTCAATTTTTTTGCAAATAGTCAACAAAAGTCTGTTGACTGCATTTAAAAAAAAAGCAATTTTAATCAATGATTAGAAAAACTCTCTTCTCACAGTAGCTCAAGTACCGTTCAAGAAATAACGCCTTATTAGTTTGTGATGGGTGGCAAGGACTCCAAACACAGAAGCGTTACGACATGTTGCAGGTAGTCCCTTGCTCTTAGGTGATTCAGACTAAAGCCCTGGGCAGGGGGAACAGAACAACAGAAAAATGCCAGATCTGATCCGATGTTGTCTTAGAAATCCTATGTGTAGCGCTATGGCTGATCCCTACAGAAAAGCCTGAACTCCCAGTTACAGTCCCCTGTTTTTGGCTCGGCTTTGCTGGGAGCTGTAACGGCGGGCACTTACCAATAGTAGAGCAGGAAGAAGAAATTGGGCAGTGTGACTGCAGGCTGGAGCCACCGCCAGTGCGGCAGCGTGTAAACAAGGGCAGTGAGGATGAGGAGTCCCAGGCTGAAGGCAATCTGATAAGAGATGCCTGCTGTCCTCCGGTAGTTTCGGCTGACAAATTCTGCAACTGCAAGAACAGGTTGCGTGAGGCACAGAGAAAATAAATTGGTTTGGAGAACCAGGGGGACTCCAAAGTTCCTGCCAGCTAAAGCCACGTGGAAACCCTGTGCTTAGCTGTGCCCTTTTGGTGTGGTGCGCGGACGTGGGTTTGGATGGGAAAGCAGAGCAGGTCTGGGTGCCTGGTGTAGAGGACAGGGCAAGTCCTGACCCTTTTTCCTCCACTGGTTAGCTGGGGACTTTGCCCCTGCCTTCGAGGGTGTCAGGCCCTCACCCATCAACACGGGGCAAAGATTGCTTTCTTCCTCCCACTCCTTCTAGCTGAGAACTAAATGGGAAAATAAAATAGAGAGCTGGCATTTGCTTGCCTCCACCTCCCTCCTCCTGTATGGCTAGGGAACAGAGCCTCCCCCCGCCAAGCATGTGAAACAGCACAGCAAAAATCATTTTGGCACCAAGACTGTGAAACACAAGTGTTATCTCTCACAGCACCACTTGCTGCCTTTCCTCGAAAAGTGTTGTACTTCTTTGCAGCATTTTCAATTAGTTCTTCTCTCTAGACTTTGTTCTTCATTTTGGCATGTGCCTCTCCAGGTATGAACGCTCCGTAGTTTTCAGAGCTGCCTCCTAATTATTCCATTTATGTCTACGAGCTGGTGCAAGCTTGGGTCATAAACACCTGCATTTAAGCAAAGAGGTGCACTTTGGCAGTAAATAGCACAGTGTCGCTGTCTGGTTTTTTTACACACGGTTGCTTAAAAATCGTATGGCACCAACGGGAGTCAGCCCTGCTGCTAAACAGGGGGTGTCTGTCCAGAAAGTGTAATTGCAAGCTGCTGTAACTGAGGACGTAGCCTGTCAGCCAGCCCGCCTTGCTGTCCAGTCCCTGTATCAGGCAGAAGATCACCGTCCAGGTGTAGCTTGGCACACAGGCCACGAGAACCTCCGAGGCCGAACTGACGAGGACTGTGACCAGGAGGCAGAGTTTGTGGCCAAATCTGCGGGGGGAAAGAAGAAAAGTGGTGTCCCCCAGGGCTCAGTATTGGGGCAAGTTCTGTTTAATATTTTTTTCAATGATCTGGACGAGGGCATTGAATGCACCCTCAGTAAGTTTGTAGACGACACTAAGTTGGGCGGGAGTGTCGATCTGCTTGAGGGTAGGAAGGCTCTACAGCGGGATCTGGACAGGTTGAATCAATGGGCTGAGGCCAGTTGTATGAGGTTTAACAAGGCCAAGTGCCGGGTCCTGCACTTGGGTCACAACAACCCCATGCAACGCTACAGGCTTGGGGAAGAGTGGCTGGAGAGCTGCCCGGCAGAAAAGGACCTGGGGGTGCTGGTCGACAGCCGGCTGAACATGAGCCGGCAGTGTGCCCAGGTGGCCAAGAAGGCCAACAGCATCCTGGGTTGCATCAGAACTAGTGTGGCCAGCAGGAGTAGGGAAGTGATCGTNTTTAACAAGGCCAAGTGCCGGGTCCTGCACTTGGGTCACAACAACCCCATGCAACGCTACAGGCTTGGGGAAGAGTGGCTGGAGAGCTGCCCGGCAGAAAAGGACCTGGGGGTGCTGGTCGACAGCCGGCTGAACATGAGCCGGCAGTGTGCCCAGGTGGCCAAGAAGGCCAACAGCATCCTGGGTTGCATCAGAACTAGTGTGGCCAGCAGGAGTAAGGAAGTGACCGTGCCCCTGTACTCGGCACTGGTGAGGCCGCACCTCGAGTACTGTGTTCAGTTTTAGGCCCGTCACTACAAGAAGGACACTGAGGTGCTGGAGCGTGTCCAGAGAAGGGCAACGAAGCTGGTGAAGGGTCTAGAAAACAAGTCTTATGAAGAGTGGCTTAGGGAACCAGGGTTGTTTAGCCTGGAGAAGAGGAGGCTGAGGGGAGACCTTATCGCCCTCTACAACTACCTGAAAGGAGGTTGTAGTGAAGCGGGTGTTGGACTCTTCTCCCAAGTAACTAGCGACAGGACAAGAAGAATTGTCATCAAGTTGTGCCAGGGGAGGTTTAGATTGGATATTAGGGAAAATTTCTTCAAGGTTGTCAAGCATTGGAACAGGCTGCCCAGGGAAGTGGTTGAGTCACCATGCCTGGACATATTTAAAAGGTGTGTAGATGTGGTGCTTAGGGACATGGTTTAGTGGTGGACTTGGCAGTGCTAGGTTAATGGTTGCACTTGATGATCTTAAAGGTCTTTTCCAACCTAAACAATTCTATGATTCTATGATTCTATGAAAAGAGAAGAAACAGGTTCAGCTGCCAGCAGGGTAGGGTGGCAAGCCAAAAGGTTTGAACAGGCTGGAGATGGTCCCTGTCTCCCTCTTCTCTGTTCATTTTGGGTAGGAGTCTGCATCTGCTCTTGCCTTTGCAGCATTTTTCATCTTGGTGGAACCTCAGGAGACTCCCCCGTCCTGTGTTTTCAGGTCGTCATTCACTCCTGGTTAATTACTTAGCTAATGATTTCAAGAAACGCTCTGGTGTGGCTCTTCAGCCCATCTTTCAGAGCTGCAATAGCTTTTTAATGGGGATCTTGTTTGATAACTGTGATCGTTACCTATTTTCTCATCAACCTTGGCTGACTATTGAGCACTTCTTGAAGAGTGTCTTGTACGTCCCTGTTATTTGTCGTTCCCTGTATCACCGTGACTCACTGATAGTCAGAAATAAATCATTTCCAAAAGAAACAAGCTTACTGGAACACTGGAAAGGGATTTGTTTTCTAGCTGACAGAGATATATATTCAGTTAGAAGTATGGTTTATAAAAAAACATTAAATTAGTCAATGTCCACTAACAAAAATAGCATGATAATAAATGCCAGCCAAAATAAATGTCTTCTGTTCTCCACAATAACATCAGCAGATCCCTTTGCTCAAATTTTCCTCCTGTCATGAGCCTGACATACAGACATTTTTGACTTGCCTTAAAGCCCAGCCCAAGAGAGCCTCATATGACCATGAGAGTAGCCCTCTCCTGCAAAGGCCCTTTCCCAGTGCCCCAGCTCTGAGTGGCAGAGATGCAACTGCTGCATGTTAGCACTGACCTCGGGAGCTCTCTAGGGACACAGGGGTGCCATTTCCAAGACACCTATGACTCTTGAATGTCAAAGTCAGCACCTGGATATGTGCCCAGAGACCAATCAAGTAAATGAGTAGTTCTAATCCCTCAGAGAGAAACACATTTGGAAAGCGCTTATGAAACCTCCCCTGAAGCATGTGAAACATTTGCAGGACTTGTCCTGAGTACAGCAGGTTGCAGCAATCTCATGCGGGGGAAAACTAGCACTCCAGCTGCACGCAGGCTGTCTGGTGAGAAGAGGATGGATATCTCAAATCCAGGAAAGATGGAAATCATGGGCCTTTTTCCTATTCCCTCTACTAAATTTGAGACTTCTGGGTTTGTTTTTGCCCTAAGCACAACACTCTCTGGGTATGGGATTTTGTATTGCTCTTGGGTGCTTGCAGTGCAAGGGACTGCAGTGAACTGGGGCAGGATGGTAGTGAGCAGAGCAGTAGAAAACGCCTTGACACTATGACATACGCGTACTTTATCTTAGCAACAATGATATCCTGCTTCCTCATGTCTTTTCATACTTTTGCTTGATAATAAGCCTTGGTAAAAAGATCCTTCAGTATTTTGACACGAGAGAGCATTTCAGATATAAGTGGTTGTGGGTTTGCACAGCCATATGCTGTCAAGAAATGCCTTTGCTAGTGAACATGATTGCTTAATCCATCTCTGTGCTGAAAAGTTGATCTGAAGACTGGTGCCTCTGATGGTCGCGTGATCTGCTCACTGCTGTTTCATGTCCTGTCATGCCTGGATGAGTGGCTGCTACATATTCCCTCCTTTGCTCCCATAAGCTGTTCATCATTATCTGAGTGTCAGTTCTGGGAAAAAGGATAGAATACTTTCAAATTCCCTCGAAGATTAGCGAGAAAACAAGAATTTTGATTTCAGGGAAAGAGAGGATGGGGGGCTGACGTATGTTTCCGATGCAAAAAAGAAACCAAGATCTTTCAAAATGTGTGTGAAGAAAAGCAAAATTTGGCAAAAGCATGTCAACATTTGTCCTTCAAATTAGACAGCAGACTCCAGCCCAGGACTGAAGACTGGATATAGGATCTGTGCAGCACTGCTGTAGCCATTTGATGTCTTTCACCTGAGACAGCTTTTTGCCAAAGGTGTAGCTGCACAGAAGATGTGGCCAGAAAGAGTTACTTTGATAAATCACTATCTTCTGATGAAAAATCCATTTAAGCAGAAAACTTAAAAAAACCATGGTCTGGTTCACTGGCAGTAAGGTAATGGTTTACTGAGGACTGGAAAGCGGTCTGTCCAATCTGTGCATAGCTGAGCTTCTTCACAAGCAGGTTTGTCTGTGTGGAGGGACAGGTTGGGGTTAGCTAGGACTGTGGTGGCCGCTTTCCTTACAAAGGTGGTGTGCACAACCTAACCGATGATGTGTTTGCCTGCAATGAAACATGGGAGCAGGGACCAGCGGGACAGAGTCCCATCCTTATTTTGTGACACTGCAGAAGTACTGTGGGGGATGGCTGTGCCCCTTCCCATAGACCTTCCCCCATGGAGCAGGGGGAAACTGAAAAGAAGAGAAGGCTGGCAATATCTCTCCAACAGAGATGATTTGGGGGCCTGATCAGCATGGGTAGAAAAGGCTATTGCTCATTGTGCTCTCCTAAGTTCTGAGAATACAAAGAAAAAGAACATTTCTCCAAGACAGACTGACTCTACAGAAGGATTGTTCACCCTGTGTTACCTTCACCTCTTCAAATTCCAGTCTCAGCCTCTCTTGCCATTTTACTGAAAAATTTGATAAACATGCACAGGAAGGCCAGATACAAAGCGTTAAATTAGTTCAGAGTCTAACCTAAAAAAAACCCCACTGGGCAGATATATGGCACAATAACATTTGTGATGGAAAAGAGGAGATGAGGGATAATAAGGTTTAGAACCGGCTACATACAGAGCCAACTGAGAAAAAGGGGGACCAAAGAAAATGTAGTAAGGAGGAACTTCTTCTATTTCTGTATCTGAGAAAAACTCTCCTATTCTGAAAATGATTTATGGCCATCTGGATACTGTTAAAATTAGTGTGAAACAACATTATCACAAAGATAGCAAATAGTTCTTGGTGCATGGGTTAAAATTGCAGCTCAGACTCTGAGCTTGCATTGCAGTTTGCCACTGTGAAAGAAAACAAAATCTCTTCACTTGTGAATGTGCAAATTCCTCATGGAACCACTTAGAGGCTGTAAAAGTGGAGCAACACCATGGCATTTCCGTGGATTCCTAGGTCACAACAGCCTTTGAAAGCAGGAGCTTAGGAACCACCATCCACCTCTTTGTAAGTGCCACATGGGCCTTTTGAACCAAGTTTTAATTGCATTCATTTCCTCTTTGAATCATGAATGTTGTTCAGCGACATGCAGAAAGCAGTTAGCCAGAGGAAACAGTTCTTCTCACACCTGTCTACATACTACCTACCTGTCTGCTATGTAGCCAGTGCTCACAGAGCCAATAAAACCCCAGTGTGCGCACACGACTGGAAGAGGTCCGGCTTCCAGGAGTCCTCACACACCAGGTTAAACTGCAAGGGCAACCAGTTAGAAGCACGGGAACATTCAACATAAACCATGGCTGTTTGAGGAGGAAGGAAACCAATGACACACAACTAGAAAACAGGCTCCAGAAAAGAAACCCTCTAGTCTCTTAAACTGACATCTGCAATACATCTTGTCTGGATTTTCCCAAACTTTGTGGAAAAGTTACACCCTGGAAAATGATTGCACAATGACACATAAGGAGAGTGAGAAAGGGTGAGAAACTTTGAACAAACAAATTTAAAAGTTCAGAAAAATCTCACCCTCTCCTCCCCACCTATCTGCTTGAAATTTGGAGGACACTTGGAGCATCACTTCCTTCCCAGATGCCAAGGCCTGTCTCTAACTGTCTATTATCTCACTGCGTGAAAGCACAGCCGGCCGTGAGAGGTGGCAGGGCTGCCATGAGCCCTGCTGGAGGGGAGACAAGAGATGGCTGTCCCGCTTCTCATTAGCACTGGCAAAACGCCCAGGATTTGGTTGACTTTTCTCTGCAGTGAACCTGCACTCTGTGACTTGCTTTTCATTTAAAAAAAAACAGGTTACCAACTTGCACCCAGCAAGGGGAGGAGGGCAAACTGGTGTTAACTTCTCTACAGCTGGAAATATTAATTCAGATGTAACTAGACTTCAGCCCAGCAAGTAGCATGAATGTCTTTGGCTGCTTATTTAATCTTTCTAACCCAGGCAAGTTTTCTGGGGCCATACCAAACAGCTCAGATTGGTTTCCCTGGCTCGACTGATGTGGAGGATGGCTGGGAGTGCTCCTCTCTGCCCCAACCCATCTGTCCCAAGGGAAAGTGAGGTGGAGTTGCTTTGAAATGGTGACGATAGCAAAGCAAGGGAATATGAATACACTGCCTGAGGAAGCTGTGAAGTATCCAGCATTGCAGTTTTTTAAGAACGGGTTACAGAAACTTCTGTTAGTCATGTTTTAGGTATAGTTAATACAACTAAAACATCTCCGCATTATCAACACTGTTTTTACCATAAATCCAAAACATAGCCCCATACTAGCTACTATGAAGAAAATTAACTCTATGCCAGCCAAAACCAGCACATATGTTGCTTTGGGGGTATAGAAGATGACAACGCAGAGAAGACAGAACAGGGCAGATTTCTTTTAGGCACCTAATAGCTAAAGAATAGTGTTGTGCCCCAAATAAGAAGCAGATCAGCTGCTGCAGTATGAGTTGGCGCTTCTGAGTCAGAGGTGCCCAGACTGACCTTGTAGGGGTTCACATGTGGCTGCCCTGCGCCCTGGGAGCTGAGAGTGGCCCTGAGACCTGTCACCAGCCCTCATGTGCCCACCCTGCCTTCTGCCTCCTGCCCTGCACCCTGGGGAGGCAGCGGGCAGAGGCTGCTGTAAACCACAGCCCGGTCTCACAAACACTTTACAGCTATTTCTCGTGGATTTATTAGACAATGCTAATGTGTAAATGTGTGCTTAAGCAATGGAGACATCCTCAGCCTCTTCTGCTGAGGGGGATGATTTATGTTGTATTCCCATAGGTTGCATAAGGTCCTTTCATGTTGTTCCCCATTTGCGTGCCCTGTAAACAATTAGCTTGTGTCAAATAATGTAAGCAATGATGGAGGACTGGAAGATGTTCAGTGCAGCTGAACATCAAAAGTGTGGATTTGGACAAAAAAACATCTGTGGGCAAAGATCTCTGCCTGCAAATTTTCTGCAGACAGGTTTTATTACCCCTCTTTCTAAGCCAGGCCGAAATGACTATGTAGCTTGTTTAGTGCTTCTGAAGGGAATCCCTGAGCAGGCTGCTGTCACTGAGTTAATTCCCCCCCTGAGGAACACTCGGTGACCTCTCTGAGTTTTATGAAGCACAAAACTAAATGATGAACTTTGGAGTAAAACAGAGGTGATAAGTAACGTGATATTTTAAAGGGCTATTAATAACAAGCCCTGTTGAGTTACAACGCCTGGCATACCTAGGAACAGTCCTGAATCACAAATGGGACTGCTACTTTGCAATAAACACCTTTCACAGCTAAAAAAAAGACCAGACCTTTGACCGTTTACAACTAAACTGTTTACTTACCTCTGTTCAGGTCTGTTTTACATCAGGAGGAGGGAATGGGCTATTCCTCCTGTTAGTGCTCTAGGACCTCACTGCACTAGCAGCTTTTAAACCTTGCACCCACCTGCACACAGACTACTCAGCAGTACACACATCTGATGCATTTGTTAACAGCTAAAAGCTGGGTCAGCCACAACCAAATTAAATGCAACAAGAAGTGCAGAAAGCATCCTGGAAATGTGCTTTACACTCTTTCCTGATTCTGCCTAGTGTAGTTTCATGCTGGGGAGAGTAAGAAGGAAGACAGATCAATGCAGTTATTGCGTTCATATGCCAGTTATGCTGGCAGAAGGTTGTAGCTCCACTTTTAAGGTAAATTGATGTTCTTTCTCTTGGAAAACCTGCAGTGTCACTTGGGTATTCTCTTGTATCACCAGTAAGCAAAGTATTGTCCTACAGTGGGAGTGACCACTGAGCAGCTTCAGATATTGCATGACGTCCAGTGGTTTTTGTTATTGACCTCTGAGCTGCCCTCGAATATCCTGACAAGACTCCCTCCTGTGTATGGTGACATCTTAGGGAAACTGTGCAGGCAATCTTCGGGGAACTGAGTGGTCCATCCCACCAACATAAGGGCATGTGAAGTCCCAGAAACATAAAGGCATGTGACTCTTGTCACCTGGACACACCTGAGTGTGTTCATGTGATCACTTTAAGATGTTTTGCAGCAGTGGTTTTTTCCATTTCACTGGGGACAGAGTAAGCAAGCATGCAGTTCTATTGCTGGATCTAAGCGCACGTGAATGGAGGCAGCGTGACAGCTTGCCAGGGTGACATCTGTACTGAGAAACTAAACAAGACTGTGTATGGGCTCAAGCACTGTCCCATATCCACCCTACTTAATCTTCACCACCCTCCCTAGTACTGTTTTGCCCAATTCCCTTTAGCACAGTCCTCACGGTGCCCAGGCATGTTTGGGGTGGTGATGCCAGACGGGCTGTTTCTGGTAGGCAGAAGGGAAAAGATCACTCTGGCTGGGGATGGTGTATACCGATGTAAGCCTTGCCATGCCCCGTGCATCCAGCAATAAAAAATGGGCCTGCCCGTTGTATTTATTAGCACCGAAGCAGCACGACATCAGTCAGCGTATAACGTGTAAGGCAGCCAGAAGAGCAAAGTAAACAAAGCCGGAGCTCCTCTGTTAGCAGAGGGCATCTGTGCCTCTGACAGAAGACCCATATTGCCCTGCAGTGGCAAGTTCGTGAAACAGTGTCAGCTGTGACAGGTTTACTGCATATAATCAGTAATCTCCTCAGTTTATAGTTGTGAAGCATTACCATGCCTGCTTTAAAACATGTCAGCCTTCCAAAAGCTGGGGTAAGCATTCCTGTACTCTGACTGTCCTGAGCTTTAGCTGTATGCTTACAGAGTTGGGTGAAATGTGAACAAAGCGCAGCCTAAAACACTGCTGAAAAAAAAATTACAGATACAAGACAGGTCTAATCCATCCATAAAAACAATGCATATTGATAATGATAGTATATATAACTCTTTGCTGTCAAACAATAGCCCTGATTCAAAGATTTGAAAGCATCTTCTAATAAAATAGCTCCTGAAGACTGAGAAGCTGAGGCAGAGAGATCTAACAGGCTAGCTCTGAAGAGATACTGGTTTTCAGGTCTTTGAGAGTTTAGGCTAAAATGATTTACTAGAGGTGCCTCAGACAGACATTTCCATTCAGGTGCCTCCTGAGATGTTCTTCTACAAGCCTTCCCACATGAGTAAACATTTCTGCATAGAATTCCTTCTAGTGAGCCATTCTTTCATCCACACCATTTAGTAATGATTTTGGTTAGGTTTTTTACCTACGTGTATGGAGGTATCATACCTTATCACAACTCTGTTTCCTGTGAGTGTAACAAGAGCATGGATGTTTAATGGGGAGCTTTGGCCATGATGCTGTCTGTCATAATCATGTGCTACCACGGACCTGAGCAGGGCATACTACATTCAGAGGAATGCGGTGGAGAATCCCTGGAAACATCCAAACAGACAGTGAGTTGTGCTCCCACTGGGGTTCACTGCCTGTGCTTTAGGTTGCAGGTACGTGAGACAAGGTGAGCCAGTTTGACTTCTCGGTGTGAAGGTCCCACTCCCCATCCCCTTTCCTATGGTCCTTTCTGGCACTTGTTGGTCCTATACTCCATGAATTAAATCAACTCGCTAAGTAGGCAGAGGCTGATCCTAACAAATATCTGGGTAGATTTATCCTGCAGTAGTCAGCCACAGGGGCTCAGTGAAGGGACAAGGAAGAACCAGCTCAAGGGAAGGGACAGGACCACATGGCTGTGAGCCACTGGGAGAGGGAAGCTGGAAAGAAAAGGGAAAAAGCAGGATGCCCTCCTTGTAGTGACGGGGAGCCCAGCTGTCTTGTAGCTTTTGGTAAAGCTTCACCTGAGCTAATGTCAGCCATGTAAAAGCTGAGCATCTAGACTGAGCTAGCTGTCCACGCCTGTTGTCCAGGCCTGTCCAGTCAATGGAGAAGGCCAGGCATCTCCAGATATATATCCAGATGTATAGCAGGAACCTAGAGCGGTGGTTAATAGCAGATCTGTGCACCCGGAGCTGTTAATAGCAGTTGGAGCACCACGCAGTACACAGCTAATCTGGATGAGGTGTTGACACATGGGGACATTTCTGCAAATTAACCAGGGCATAAAGTGCTGAGCACACAATGGGGTTGACTGCGGGTGGCCAGACAACACCCGACCTCGCGTGAATCCTGCTGGGAGAAAGGTGCCTGTCAAAAAGTGTTTAAGAAAATTTGGACTGCCAAAGAGTCTGTGATACACCAGTGTTTTGCGTCATGGGATCTCAGCTCTTCAGATCAGCACTGAGGGCTGGATATCTAAGAGCTGACTATAGGGGGAGCCTACACACCTTGTTTTTAGGCTGCTCAAGTTATTTCAAACAACATGTGTTTGCACTTGATATTGATTTGCACCATGAGAACATATTTTATAACTGAGAGAAACAAAGTGTACTTTATGGTTGGCTCACACACTACTAACACATTTTTTTTTTAGATAATAATTATATTTGGCAAAACCCTCTAGTTTTTTATTATTGGCGTCTAGATCCAAAAGTCACAGCTTGAGCTTATTTCCTCATTGAACATTAATTACCACTTAGTATTGTGCAACCTAGGAATATCTCCCTCGATTACAGACAGCTCAGCGCACAGTCCTCACTCCTCGACTTTTGCTGTGGCGTAGAGCATGACGTGTTGCTGGAGTTTGTTTGCTGAATGTTTCATTTCTGCAGTCATGCGGCGGCATGGCTTTTGCCGAGGGTGGGAGCAGTACTGTGCCACTGGTATTCGGGTCCATGAGCTGTCCGAGTGCTGTGTGAGGAGCTGCTTAATCTGGGGCAAGGGATGCTCGAGCTGCCTGGGGAAAGAGAGTTGGCCCTGGGGCAGCTTGGCTTGTTGTGAACCTGTGCCATGGTCCCCAGGGTCCTGCTGCTTTGCTCTGACTTCCCAAGGAGACGGCAAGGTCAACCCACAATGCACCTGGGATTTGCATAGCCGATCTTATCAAAGGGGACAGCGATAACAGGTTACCAAGGGAAGCAAAGGAGTCCAGGCAGCCCTGTAACTACCGGCACAGGGCCTGGAGGGTGTGCTAGGCACTTCAGGAAAAACACGCAGGTTTTGTTAAATGCTGATCAGAGATTTTTCCTGAGCCCACCCACCCATCCAGTTCTCAAAACTCCTCCCAGAGCTGCCTGGAGGGGGTGACTACATCCAGCAGCAGAGCTGAGGCTGGACCTGGCCAGACCAGCGTTGCCAGCTCTGGGGCAGTACAGCACAGGTACAGCACAGGCTGTCCGCAGTTACCCTTCATGTCTCAACCCAAGCTGCCGTCACAGCCACCAATGTGACTGGGAAGCACATGGGTCCCAGGACTTCAGCTTCGTGGTGAGCGGCGGCCGTATACGGCTGGAGAGAACAAGCCCCATCCCCAAGACTTGCAGTCGAAGTCCCAGGTTTGTTATTTCTATGGCATAGGTGAACGGTTGATACTTGCTCTAAGAGTAGCAGGACTTGACATGAGATGAGCAGTGCAAACAGTACAGGAATTACAAGGCTAGATCCTACACAAGGGACTTGATAAACAAGTGAGGATGGAGTGAACCTGGGGACTAAGGCTGCAGCGTAACATGTTTCTGCTGGCAGTGAAGATAGATAGGTTTCGCTGTCAGAGACAACGTACTGGGAGACCGCACCCACAGTTACCTGGCCAGGGCTGAGGCAGTATCTATTTCACCATTCTCAGCCTGGGCATAGTCACTTCTGGGGTGGTTTAAACACATTACCTCCTTCTCTCCCACGTATAGACACTCCTTTTGAACTGGCAGCCCTGCAGGAGTGGGAGCTGCTCTGTGTCTTGAATAAGACGGAAGGGGCGAGTTAAGTAGGCTTCAGGTGAAGCACAGCTTAAAGGAGGCCTGTGATTTTGAAAGGGAAGAAGAAGAAACGTAGGAAAAAGCAAACTGGCAAGTAGCAAGCAGGTTTGCTGTCAGGACAGCCAAAAGACACTGACGTTTCTACAAAGGCTGAGAACTGGCCCTGTTCAGCAAGACTTTAATACATAGTTAATTGCAAGCATTTAATTTTGCAGTAAGGTCATGGGGGTATGATTGCTTAATTAATTCCTAGACTGCACATATTAATCACGTATTTACTGCTGTGCTGAGACAGGGTATCACAACTGCACAGCATGATGTGAGGCATACAGCCACCCCTGGCACCTCACCCCAGCTCAGAGCAGGGGCAAAAGTGGTGGCAGGGAGTGAGGCTGCACTGCCTGCAGGGATCAGAGCAGAGGATGCCCCCTTCCCACCTCTGCAGGGCTCTGCTCCCAGCACTGCTGCCCTGGGCAGCCTGGGAGGAGAGCAAAGGTGACAAGGGAGCAGCACATCCCACCACTGTTTCCAGTGTCAGGGGGCCCTGGGCTTTCTGGAGCTCTGCCCTGGCCCGTGCCTTTCTCCACCTCCACACAGTGGGGACAGCACCTACCAAGCGGGGTCCCACTGGGAGGGGGAGAAGGGGGTGCTTCTCTGAGGGATGGGTGGCTGCGTGGAGGAGAGGGTGACCCTCTGTCTCATCAGGCAAGACTGCACTGGGGCAAAGTGTCCTGACCCTGGGAAGATTGAGAGGAACAGGAGGGCATGGGGAGAGACTGCTCTTGTCCTTCAAGACCAATTGGCCCTCTTTGAAGACCCCAAACTCAACTCTCTGCCCTGCCTCAACCTGCAGCAGACCCCCATGACTCCTCCTGCAGCCCCTGTCATTGGCCTGACCCCTGCTGAAATCCCGCTCGATCCTCGAGGCAGCAAAATACCGTTACCTGGAGCGCTGGGTTGTCTCAAGCCAGCCCTAACAGGATAATAAGTGGTATAACATTATGAGACCTGATTTTCTGAATTCCTGACAGCCCTGCTCCTTGTGTATCACCATGCAGCTGTGTCGTGGTTTAACCCCAGCCAGCAACTAAGCACCGCACAGCTGCTCGCTCACTCCCCCTTGGGTGGGATGGGGGAGAGAATCGGAAGAGTAAAAGTGAGAAAACTCATGGGTTGAGATAAAGACAGTTTAATAGGTAAAGCAAAAGCCGCGCATGCAAGCAAAGCAAAACAAGGAATTCATTCCCTGCTCCCCATCGGCAGGCCGGTGTTCAGCCATCTCCAGGAAAGCAGGGCTCCGTCACGCCTAATGGTTACTTGGGAAGACAAATGCCATCACTCTGAACATCCCCCCCTTCCTTCTTCTTCCCCCAGCTCTATATGCTGAGCATGACACCATATGGTGTGGAATATCCCTTTGGTCAGTTGGGGTCAGCTGTCCCGCCTGTGCCCCCTCCCAGCTTCTTGTGCACCCCCAGCCTGCTCGCTGGTGGGGTGGGGGGAGAAGCAGAAAAGGCCTTGCCTCTGTGTAAGCACTGCTGAGCAATAGCGAAAACATCCCTGTTTCCAGCAGAAACCCAAAACTTAGCCCCATACTAGCTACTATGAAGAAAATTAACTCTATCCCAGCCAAAACGAGCACATTCTGTTAGGATCGCTGGTGTCAATGTGGTCTAATGAGAGACAGGCAATTACGGAATTGCCTGCCTACACCATGCCAGAAGACTTCAGCTTCAGTGTCATTATGCAGATTATTCTTGTATGTTCTGTATGGTCCTCAGTTAAAGCACCATTTTAGCACTTCTGTGAAATGAGTAAACACACCCATCTCTTCTGGTGTGGTTATAAATTGCTGTTCACATGACAGAAGGCCTGGAATCAGACACACAGCACTTATTAATAAGAACATAGAAGCAGTTAAATCTGACCTAGAAAAATGCTGATTGGGGATCAATCAGTGAAGCCTCTAAGTCAAATAAAGATAAAAACAAGGAAAAGTGCAGGAAGCATTCACAGAAGGAGCCACAAATTCAAGTATGGGAACAGCAGCGTGTCCCTCTGTGTGCGTGTACATGGGGTGTGTGTGTGTGTGGGCAGGGAGTGTCTTGCATTGCTCAGCAGGTGATGGACAAACAGCCACCCCGCAACCTGCGTGGTCAGCCGTGTAAACAGCGCTGGTCCCACTCTGGTTTCCCGGGACTGAGGTGGCAGAGCCGGCAGCAGGGGCAGTTTTACAGCGCACAGGCTGTTCTACAGGGAAGTATTTTGGACTGATTGACCTTGTAAGATGCATGTCCTGACTCTTCTATGGAGCAAGCCGTCCATTCAGTACAAGAGGTTCCCAGTAACTTCAGAATTATTGGGCTGCTCCCATAAATACATGAGTAAGTGAACTTTGAGTGTACCAGGAAATTGTGAGCCTAAATCGTCATTGAATGTATCTCCATGAGTCCCTAAGACTGGAAGTGGGTGGGCAGGGTGGTTAGTCATACCTGCGGGGAGCATTCAGGTGAGTCACTATTCTTAGACATATGTGTGACAAAGTATGTACTATTACATACATTTTTGGGCCAGGCCGTAACTACATCACAGCAAAGTTAATATTTAACTGCATCCGCCCCTCGGTTATAGCAGAAGATGTGGAGATCTCAGCTTTTCCACCTGATTTCAGGGCATGTCTCCACTGCGACCTGCAGCAGAATTGTCCCACACCAATAACACAAGTGCTGGTTCCCAGGTCACACAGCACACAAAACCAACCTGAATTGCCTGCAGGCAAACATATGTTTCTGTTGAATTAGTGCACATGACATAGGGTCTATGCCAACGTTATGCTTTTACATCAGTTTCAAGGCCAGCCCCAGGATGACAGGTGATACCCAAGCCAGCAGACAGTGAGGGACCTCAGCCAGCACAGATACTGCCAGAGGGTCCCTTCAGTACTTTCTGGACAAACCATAATCAGCTGAACAAGTTTATGCCAGCTCAGCGTTTTGCATCATTTTTAACCCAGTAGTAGGAGCCTTACAGCCACACTGACTGGAGCGTCTGTGCCTGCTGTTGCTCCTGGTAGGGCATGGACACTCCTATGCATCAGGCACATCTGGTGTCTGGGATATGTGTGGCTTCACTTCTTGAGAAACATTGTTTTCTTGAACTCCACAGGCACAAGGGGGATAGCAGATAGAAATGCAACTATTGAGGACCATACCAAGCAGGAGAGAGCATCTACTTCAATGAATTTGGGCAGGGTAGGTCCAGGTGGGTATGTAGACCTCAGCAGGGACTCCTTTCCAGGCTGGTCCCAAAGCAGATGTGCTCTGCGGTGGTTCACACACAGGTGCTCTGCTGGGCTGATCTGCGCTGCCAACTGACCGTAAAGCCATGCCTAGTGCAAAACAAATCTGACAGTTACCAAGCAGGGAAAAAATGCACTGCAGACTTCCAAACTCTGATCTTATCAAGAACATCCTGTAACAATTGTGTGTGCTCTTAGATAATTACAGGTGGCAACTGTTAAGAGAAAAGCTTTTAAGTAAGTCAGATGACAGCATGCAAGAACTTTGTTTAAACTTCTGTCTGCACTGCGGTTATCTTGGGGTTTCCAGGCACAGTGAACTCTGTGAAAAAATAATCTTAAAAAAATAGCCTCTAGATCTGCTAAATAAAGCTGCCACATAGCAAGTGAGAAGCTGAAAAACGTCTAAAAAATTTCAGAAGCTCCAAGGAAATGAGCCGAGGTTTTCTAAGCAGGTGCAGGGAGTGATCGGTGATGCAGGCTGAGCGTGAGGGTGTGGGAACACCACGTCCCCATGGACACCCTATGGAGATGGTGGCAGTATCAATTCTGCATTAACAGTCAACAATGTTGATTTTTGGCATTGCTAACCTGCACCTGAGAGTGCCAGCCACTGGACAAGCAGTTGTGCTTCCCCTCACTCCTGCGACTGCTTTTGGTCCCTTCCTGGGGATGAGACCTCCCTCCTCCCACAACATCGCAGCCGGCAGGAGCCTGCGCCCAGGCAGTACCCACAGGACCGCGGTAACACCCAGTGATGCAAACCCCTGCTCTCGCCCTCGCAGCTCCCTGTGTGGTCAGAGTGTGATGCGGTGAAGTTTTTGCTGTCAGAAAAACGTGACTCGGTGCCAGGTGAGCTGACGCCTGTGTGCGCAGGACCCCCTGCAGGGCATTCCGTCCATCCCTGCGTGTCCTCGTTTTGCTCCTTGATCCTGGGGTCACACTGCCCATGTGCTGTGTCCCCATTCAAGCTCAGTGCCTTGCATTCCTGCTTCTTCTGCAAACACTCTCCATGATCAAGTTTTTCTAGCCAGGGACCTTTGCCTCAGGCCTCATCTTGCATCAGACCTCTGCGCCCAAACCGTCACCTTGGCTGCCCCTCAGCAGCAGCCTGTGCCACCTGGCCGTGAGCCGGCCTGGCCACCGCCTGTTGCCACCACCAGCCAACAGTGGGGCACCACTGAACCTCACCGAGCCTCGGCCAAAGGCGCAAACACGCACACATGTATACATACACACAGAGTGTCCGTTTATTCCTCTGAGAAACTTGAGTGGTGAAGGGAAACCCGTTTCCACCAGGAGAGCATCAGCTGACCTTAGCCACCGTGTCAGACACCACAGCAGCAGCCAGTAAGATGCTGGGTGCTATCTGGGACAGCAGCTTCCCTGCCGCATTTCTGATGTTATTTTTCCCTGCATGGGAGGCCAGCTTCTTCCGAAATATTGCCTGCAGTGATGGCGCTGGAGAGACCCCATGGACACTCATGGCTTTGGTGAAGACAGACTTTTGCTACCCTGGACAATCAGAGCTGTCTGCTGAGCTGTCCCTGGGGAGGACCGAGGGACAAGGATGTCTCCTGCCACCTTAGCCAACCAGGAAGCTCTTTTCCTCTCCAGCCCTTTGGTGAGGATCTAACCCAGGCCCTTCTCCTGCTGGGAGCTTTCAGAGGTGTCTCCAAACCTCACTCAGCTTCTCTATGGCTTCCCTACATCTGTAAAGCATGGGAGGAGTTCAAGGCTGCAGCAGCACGGAAAAGGATCTCCGGATGCCAGCGTGAGCTGTGTTGGTGACGATGGAGCTCTCTGTGGCTGCCGTGGCTCTGAGGTAGGTGGCACAGTTGTGCCTCTGTCCTCGCTCACTTGTGTGGACTCACAGCAGGAGGTGGAAGCGGTGCCAAATGCAGAGCCAGCGCAGCCAGCTGTCCGTGGTGGCCACCGCTTTCTCCCCTGCCCCCCGACTGCTCCCAGCTCTTCCACGTCTCCCTGCGGACAGCAGAGCAGTGGGGCCACCAGAGGAGATCAGCAGCTCTCCCATGGGGACCTGGCCCTGCATGGTCATTGCACCAGCTAACCTGTTCCCTCTCCTTTCCCTCTGTGCCTGCTTTGCACACCTTTCCGTTTGCCCAGCTTACATGGGTTAATGGTGTTTTAAACAGATCTTTGCTCCACAAGCTGCTCTTTGCTCTCAGCAAGGCGTCCGACGGCCAAACCCGCCTTCAAGCAGGGAGAGAGGCAGAGGCAGCAGCAAATACCAGCCTGGGACAAGAAGAAACCAAAGAGACCTGATGAAGGTGAGTGGAGCCAGCCAGCCAGCCAGCCTGCACCAGAGTAAACCAGCAGCAGACAACGCTGTTCTCCTCCCAAGCTCTTTCTCATTACCATCCTCATCCCCTCCCAAACAGACTGCCTCTTTTGTTCTGCCTGCCCCCAGTTTTGCTGGTTTTACACTGGTATCTGGTATCTATGGTATGACAGCCTCCATATTTTCTACCTGGGTCAGCAATTCCTTTAAGCTACTGCTTCCCTTTCATCGTATACTTAATGCTTCTCTTTTCTGCCATTTCTCATGTTTCTACCTTACAATTTCTCATGTAGTTATTTTGTTTGTGTAGGCACAGATCAGGGTTGGCCTTTTGCCTGCATGCCTCAACAGAGCAAGCTAGCCGTGACAGCCTGGAGGTGAGCGCAGGTTAGTCTGGCTCAGGTATTGTTAGCATAACCATCTCTATGGGTGACATGGGGGTTAGACCCAAGGCCTGGTGAACAAAACTGGCTTGGTACCACCACAGCATGCAATCGACAGGAATAATTTTGTTATTTGGCGCTAGCAGTTTTTTGCAACACACACATGGTATTTTCTGATGAAGGCATAAGAAAGCAGAGCTGAAGTTAGTTACACAAATTCAGCTTGACTTTGTTTCTCAGCAGCAGTGAGGGGAATGGCTTAGCACAGTAAAGTAGGCTGTGGTTGCTTGGAGCTTTGCAGGGAAAAGGAAACACAGAATCGTCACAGACTGGTTGAGGTTGGAAGGGACCTCTGGAGGTCATCTAGTCCAAACCCTCTGTTCAAGCAGGGCCACCTAGAGCCGGTTGCCCAGGACCATGCCCAGAAGGCTTTTGAATATCTCCAAGGATAGAGACTCCACAACCTCTCCGGGCAACCTGTGCCAGTGCTCGGTCACCCTCACAGTAAAAAAAGTGTTTCCTGATGTTGAGAAGGAACCTCCTATGTTTCAATTTGTGCCCATTGCCTCTAAAAACATGCTTCTTAAGAACGTGCTTTAATTCCCTCCTGGCAAAAAAATCTGCAGCCACTGTACACAGAAGGCTAGACAGGGCCTGAGTCAATGAATCTCTAAAAAAATCTTGGCACAGTATGAACTAACAGGGATCACAGCTGGGACTGTGGTTGCAAGGTCCTAGGCCTCCTTATGTAGGTCACAAGGCCAATGTTTCCCCCTGGACTGATGGCTTTATGGAACAGAAGAATAATAGGAGGAGGGATTTCTCATATTGTACATAGTGTTTTTCAAGCTTATTGATTTGTCCAGGAGAAGACTGGAATTGCCTGAAAGGTTCATCCCCAGAGGAGGGAAAATTGAGGTGGAGCAGAATAAAAAGAGAATAAAGCATGATGTGATGGGAAAACCAAGGGAGAAACTTCCCTGAATATAGAAAAATCAGCAAAGGATTAGCTGGGAAGACCATGGACTTCCAGAAGATAAACAAGAGGCTTCCTTGCTGAAAGTTGACATATTGTTTAGCTAGTGCCAACTCTCTCAGCAAAAGCTGTTACCAGGAAAAATGTGAATGAGGTGTTCCTGGTACTTTAGAATAAAATACCATTTTAATCATATTGCTGAAAGAAAGGACGAGAGAGTTTTTCCCATATGAGTTGTGCCAAGTTGTACCCTATCTGGTACAAAATTTCCAGCCAGCACTTTGAAAAATGATTGTGAAGAGGACAGAGGTCAGTGAAGATGCCTTTAAGTCCCTACCAAGCTGGGATGAGGGCTGGGAGGGTGAAAGCCAGGACCTGCAAAGCATGAGGTGTGTGAGAAACAGCCTTCCTCAGGTGCACAAACTGCTCCGACATGTGCATCACCTTGCACCCCTGCTATGCCAGCCTGTGATGGATGTGCAGTGGGGCTGGGATGGGCTCTGCTCCCGCTCGCCCCCATGGGAAGGCGGTGAGGCCCGCAGCCCTGCTGAAGATGAGGAGAAGATGAGGAGAAGATGAGGTCCACCCTCGTGCCCTCTCGCTGTGTGGGAGCATGAACACCTCCTTGGCTCTGCTGGCCCAGGCACGGTTTGTTGTTGTACACAGTGCTGGAGGGGGGTAGTTATTTGCGGGGTCAGGACGGTGCCAGCAGCTGTGCTGATGCATATATGGAAATGATATGGTAACATTGCTGTTTTCATTTATTAAACAACTCCAAAGTAAATCCCTTTTTCTTTTCTTCAGCTATAATTTTGCTAAAAATACCATATGAACTAATCCTCTAAATAACCTTCTCATAAAGCTGATCTTTGGATTAGTGTCCTAAATCTAAGTTTCAAGGAGCTGGCAGTTAGTCCAGTAACTGTTTGTTCACTGAAATTGGTCCATTCCCCATCTCCTCAGCTCAGTGCAGAGGAGCAGATAAATGGGACTGGAAGGACTGGGTGCCCTGGAGGACTGATGGTGGGCCTGCCTCCAGGGAAGGCCACCCACCATGGCAGCAGATGGTACTGCCCCAGACTTTCCAAGACCCCCCCAATTCCCTATTCCACTGCAGCTGGCCAGCATGGAGCTGGGGAAGGGGACCTGTGGTCCCATCCCTTTTCTGTGGTTGATAATGTCCCTTCACCATTTGGTAGCTCCAGCTGTTGGCTACTGCATGGCTACAAGGGCTGAGTCAAGGGTTGCACACCTTCTGCTGAGACCGGCTGCCAAGGGGAGCAACGTCACGGTAGGAAGAACAGCCTTTTGCAGATGATGCCTTCTAGTTCCTGGTGTCCAGGGCTTTCCACGTGCTGCCATACTTTGCATCGTGGTGACACTGCAAGGGTCCACCTGTCCAGGTTTCCTGATCACTGCACTCCCCTTATATCGGGTCCTCTGTTAAGGTATGGGTTTGGTCTGTAGACCCTGACGACTGAAAGCTCAGCCTAGAAATACAGCAACCATCTCAGGGACTCCCTCTGTCATCTGCATTATTTCCTCTGGTTCAGCTTCCCAAGGTGCAGGTGTTAGACTTTCCATCCAGTCACTGCAGGATTGTTTCATGGGAAAATGGATATGAATGATGCAAGCTTTTCAGAAACACTCAGCTTGAACTGGCCTTTCTTTCAGCTCATCTGGTTGCTCAGGATTTCGGGATCTCAGACCAATGTAAACAATTCCTTGATTTTCGAATGTGTGTTGAATCATTCTTGCTTTGCATGTCCACATCAGATATTTACATCTTTGTATTTTTTTCTTAAACACACTCAGGAACATTTACTAGGAAAGGAAAAATATAACAAAACTTGTGTAATAAATATACTGACATTTAAAAGCAAATAAGCGCTAAAACAACTGAAAGTACTGAGCAATTGAAGTACCCTGTGGTAGGTCCACATATCCAAAAATGCCCATTTTAAGTAGTGTGCTAGGTCCTGGATCGTGAACAGCGAGGGTGTACGCCCAGCTAAGTGGCCTGATGAAAGTGGCCTAGTCCCTCTTCCTATTAATATAGCATGCTAATCAAGCAAGAGGTGAGAACCCAGCTGTAAAGAATTCCTTTGGGTCGGTATTGTGCTGTTAGAACAAAGAACACAATGTTATAGCAGAGATAAACTACAAAAACAGAGTCAACTATAAATAGATTGTTACCACTAAGGGCTTCCAAAAACAACTACAGGGAGATTAGAGAAAGGCGCTGAAGAATTACTTGTTCCCATCCATCCTTGCAGGATGACTCAAACCTTTGCTGCTGCATTCGGGGTGTGCTGGGTCTCTGCTGCTGCTCTGAATTTACCCTGCTCCTGCAGCTTTTTTTATTTTCTGCAGAGTTGTATCTCGATTCTTTTTCAATGGCGGTAAAAAAAAGTAATTGTATTTATATTGGAAAGTCAGAAACAGGAATTTGCTGAAACTAAATAATTTTTCACATAAATATGAGATGTATATTAATTCTCCCATGTGGAGTTTAATCAACTAGCTATTCAGGCTCATGAGGTATCTTAAACCTGAACTGTCTTCTATACTGAATCATGCTGCTTCTACCCAAAGCTGTCCATAAGATGGACAGTGGTGGTCTAGGAGAATTGCTCTATTACCTTCTTCTCATATGTATGAATGCTAGCATTTTTGTTACACTGACCAGCTTAGTGGTCTTCAAAGATCCTAAGAGATCTCAGAAATAGAAAGGATGCAAGAGAAAGGCCACAAAAAAGGCTTGTTGGGAATATTTGATATAACAGCAAACAGAGAAATGGTAGGAAAGCAGATAAAAAAGACTAATGTTAGAAACTCTGCAAGGGTTTTTGTGGGGTTTTTTTTCTTTTTTTAAATGAAAGTCCCATTTCAAAAACAGCTAGGGAAGCAGGCAGCTAGTGAGTGGCACCCCCAGAAGTCTTCATTGCACTGATACCGTCCTTGATATGGTTTAAAGGTTTCAACTTTATTCTCACAGAATGGGGCTGGAAACTTTCACGCAAAGCCCTTTTCTTAGTATTTAGAAAAGTTTGCTTCCAAACTTGATGGAAACTGAGTCACAGGAGAGGGGTGTGCAACCATGAGAAATCACAAACAAAACCGATGTGATTTCCCCCGTCTTTCCAGGCAGGACTTGAGGCAGGTGTGGCTGAGAGAGAAAGCAAGCTTGTGATTCACAGCTGTCTGATAACACAGGGGGATGTTTTCATTTTATCATGCCTTTACACCCATCTCTGGAAATATCCCTTGTTCATTCCATTGTGTAAAATAGCCTTTGGTGAACTCGGCTTGTCTTATCTCATGGCCGAAATGCTCGGTTATTCGAAGTCATTAGCGAGGGTCCTGACAAACGTGCCGTGTGATTATGGCATATTTATCTGAACAGGAAAGCAGAGCCCAGTGCAGCCTCTCCACTGGCCTCCCGAGTGACCGGGTGAAGAGGAAAAGGATGAGGGAAGCCACATACGGACTACAAAAGTGTGTGTGTAGGAAACCCTTTTCCTCTGGCTGCCCTTCCTTCAGCTGGCCTTGGAGAAGCTGATGAGCCCTTTTGGGTCCTCTGCCTGTCTCATACCGAGCTGAAATCCTGATGAGCAGGTGTGCCCAGGTGTGCTTGGAGAGCCACAGGTTTCTGCTGCTTTCCCTAAGTAGAATTAAAGTCAGTGGGGAACACAAGCTGGCTATCCACGGGCACCCAAATGCGTGGCACCTGATCTCCTCCAACAGGCGCAGAGGAACAGCATGCAAGCACCATGGTGGGGAAACAGCACTGGGTTTGGGCAAGAAAACACAGACCCACCAGGATCCCATTTGCCTTGCAGCAGAGGATGCTTTCACCCCAGAAAGAGTGCGTGCTAGGAGAGGTGTGGGGCAAGAGGGCAGCCGGGAGGGAGCTCTGGCTGCTGGCTGTGGTGGGGATGAGCCTGCGGGAGCCCCAGGGTCTGCGAGCACCTAAACCCTCTGTGCCTCCCACCTTCTGCACCAGGGCAGCAGGAGGAAAAGCTAAGGGTGTGAGAATGAGCACGGGCTGTGGGTGGAGGATGACTTCCTCCTCTGCTGTAAGTTTTTTACCTGCATGTGCTCAAAATGACAGAGATATGAGCTGTCTCAGGTGTGGTCACTACTGGTCTGGTTTGGTTTTTTTTTTTCTCTCCTGTGAGGAGAGAAACAGGAGCCTCTTTGATCCTGTTTTGCTTTTCCTTTCACTCTCCACTTTTTTTCTTCCTTGTTTGGATTTTCCCTTCTCTCCGCGTGACCCATTTTCCTCTGCTGTTTCAGCTGCTGTCCTAGTGATGAGTACAGATCCCCCTAGTTGTTGTACTCTACAGTTCCTAGAACTACATTTATTTATATTTGTTCTTGGAACCAAGATGGTAAAAAAAGCCTAAAGGCCATGGAAATAGTGAGGGAGGGGAGTATAATGCATTGTGCATTGCTTTCATGGATTGCCAAAAGGTGGAATCCCTGTTGATTGGAATTGACTTTTCCCATGTCTCAAAGTTAGCCTGCAGCTCACTAAGTTGATCTGGATGCCTGGGAAAGGACATACTCCATTAAGTAGAGTTGACACCTTTTGGAAAGAAAAAGAGGAAATGTGGAAGAAAAAGAAGGGGGAGATAAAAGAGGAAGATGAAAGTGGGTGGTGGGAGGAAGAAGAAAGATTAATAAAGTGAAGGAAAAAAAACAACAACAGCAACAAAAACCAAAACACAAGAACTCTCAGAGAAAAAGCAGCATGTAATGTAGTGTCCTGACTTGGAATGTGATTGTACCATGTGTGGGAGAAGGGAGCATAAACATCTCTAGTTGCCCCACGAAGAGGTCTCGCTCTGATCTCAAACAATCCACTATTTATTTAATCTCCAAAACTGAGCTCCTTTATCCTTTCCAGCCTGGCTTCTTAACGAGTTGTGTTGTAACAACGTGAGCTCTGTGAACATGTGGTGTTTCTGGGGCTGTGCTGCAGCACGGAAGAGCAATGATTTTTGCATGGGAGACCCAAACCCACAGGATGCAACTGGAAGGTGCATGAAAGGTGAAGTGAGTGGTGAAGAACGACGAAGGGCTCTGCCATCTTCTGCTGTGAACCAAGCTTTGCCATTGAGATCTGCGCAACGTGCTTTGAGCTACTACTGCCAGGTTCCTTGCGGCAGTCTCTGCTGCGGGGTCACCAGTTAGCGGGGGTACAGATAATCCCCAAATACAGGGCTGTGGAGATCCCTGCCTCCTCTCCTGGCATGGAGAGCTGAAGAAAAGACTGGCATAGGCAGTCTCCTGGCCCTAGGATGGTGTGATGCTGACTGTTTTGCACCCCTGCTGCTTAAGGCTATCTAGTCTATAGCAGGTTTGTCTGGGGGATGAATATTTGGTGCAATATGAAGCAGCATCAAGCAGAGAGATAGCAGGCAGGGTGGATGATCGCTGCTCAAGCTTGTTCACAGGCCCTCTTTTATTTAGCAAGAGGCATGTGTCTGTAGGAGATCTGTCCTCAAAGATTTAAAGGTACTCTTTCAAGAGGTTTGTATAGAAACCCATCATCTTCCCGTCCTTAGATGTGTTCAGCTCTCACAGCTCGTGGAGCTGGAGTTCTAGGAAAACCTTGGGGAAGCTGGGAATTGTTTGCTGCAGAATCAATGCACTAATGCACACTCTCATGCGTCTGTCACTGGGATATTTTAGATTTGTCAAACTGTAGTCTAGCAGCACACTGATGTGGTAGCAAATATTGATAAGCCATTTTTTGAACAGAGAAATGAAAACACGGGTGAACACTGAGGAATCAAGGTCATTTTGGCATCACCTATGCCAGACAGTTGAACTGATTTTACTGAATGAATCTTCGTGTGTAAGACCAGCAGTGTAACTACAGGGAGTGTTAGAAAGACTCTCAGATGTCCACCGCCATGACATTAGCGCTGATCTTCCTCAGCTGCTAAGTTTTCTGGCTTCGGGTCTGGCAGACTGCGATGCACATGCTGTGCATGACAAGAACATAATGGATGAGATGTGTGAAATCTTGACAACCAGCTACTAGACCATGCTTTGTTTTGGGAAAGAAAGTAGCTCCAGGAGCAATGTTGCAATAGTGGACTGAATTCCTGCTCAACCGAATGTGGTCTAGCTTGACTGATTAGCTAAGAGGTGGCAGTGGTAGTTGCACCAGTGAGTTTCTGAAACAGGTAAAATGCTGAGCACAGCTACATTGGTGCATGGCTTACGGGGGACTAACCCTTGTGATTCAGAATTGAGCTAATACCCGACAGGGATAAAAGCAACATTTTTTACTGGGGTAAGGCTTGAGGAGCGTTGGAGGTTTAATACACCCTCGAGCAGAGCTGTGAGAGCAATGCACAGACTGAGTATCAGGCTCTGTCCCCATTTGTTTGTCTTTGTGGTGGTCCCTCCAGAGACAATCTCTTCCCCAGTCACTGGAAGCTGTCAGGATAAACCATCTCACCTTTGACATCTCAGCATGACTGACCCCCCAGTTAGCCCTGTTGGGATAAAAGAGCTTCTCTTGTTTGAAACCAGCCGTCAGACAGTGCCCCATCTCCTCAGACACAGACCTGGACCCAAAGGTGATGTGTTCATGGTGTCTAAGCTTGATTACTGCAAAACAGCATAACCAGGAGTCAAAGAAGATTTGCTCAAAATCATCTTCTGATGCAAGCACAGCAGCACATCTACCTAGCAACAGGCATCCTTGCCGAGCTCACGCCACAGCACCAGTCTTCATGTCTGTTATAAAGTCCATGTCAGATAGTCTGTATAGTAGTCAAAGCCTTCCTTGGTCTGGATCTAACGGTTTTAGAAATTGTACTTTGCTTCAAAACCATAGACAACCATGGTCAAAGCGGTAGGTAACCAGAGACAAGGGATTGCAGGAGACGTCTTTGATAGGTGCTGTCCCTGTGGTCCTTCTCGCAAGAGAAAAGAGTGGCCATGGACCTCATGATCCTGAACAAAGTGCAAAACACCTGCCATTGCACATCTGATTTGATTGAGGGAGTTCTGCACAAGATGTGCTCACGTGCACACAAAATGCACCGCAGTCCTGGCTCCCCCTTCCCTTCTCCCCCCGCTCAAACAGCTGAACAGAAAAAGTGAAATAACTTGTTTTCCGTTCATTTTTGAGGAAGAAAACCTGGTCATTTCTCTTTTAAATATTTGTAAGACTTTGTGAAATTAAAATTAACAAGGTCATATAAAAGCCTTCTTGAACAGGTCGATCCAACTTTAAAAAAAAATACTGCATTTTGGACGGGTGCATTTTGTGAGCCTCGCTTTATTGACAAACAGAAAGGAAAGACTCTTGCAAATTAAATCTGTACAGATGGCAAAGAAGTGCTTTGGAGAAGTAATTAAACTTTGCCACAGTATTCATTTCTATTTGCTGAAGGAAAGACTTTATAGCTCTCTTTGAAACAGCTTTGTTTCTGCCCATGTGATCCCCCAGAGAGGCTGCATCACTCACTGCTGCTTTTTGCAACAGCTTCTGCGCTCTTTCCCGTTTAACTCTCTGCTTTATCCTGGCACCTATTAATTTATTGCGGCCATGGTGGGAGCTGGCATTTGTGGCTCACCTGCCCCGAAGGAGTTAACTGGGTTTATTACATAATCTTTTTAACATTCGGGATTAATAGGAAATGCATGCCCCTCCTCTCCTACAATATGTTTGTGCGCTTTAAATTGCACTCCTCCCCGGCTGTGTGTAAGCCCCACGCCACTTGACATGCCCTGAGTCTCCGCGTGTGTGCTTGGCTGTGCACTTGCATGCCTGCCTGCAGCTTTGCCCCATTCTGGCTCTGCTCGTGCTACCGGCGTTGCACGCTCACGTGTCTGTGTGTATGTGTGTGCACATGAGAAGAGAGGAGCGAGGGGAGGAGAGACGGTCACATTTATAGGAAGTGCCAGCAGTCGTTGTGAAGTGTGAAAGCAAACTCTGCCATCTCTTGGACTGCTCTGAGTGGACAGACTGCCTCACATAATGCCAACTTTCGATGAGGTTTTGAAGGAAGCCGGGGAATTTGGAAGATTTCAAAAGAGGGTCTTTTTCCTCCTTTGCCAGACGGGCGTAATTTTTTCTTTCCTGTTCACCAGTGTGGTTTTCCTTGGGCAGGCACCAAACAACTACTGGTGCAGGATCCCTGGGGCAGTTGAATTAAGCGAACGTTGTGGCTGGACTCTGGAAGAGGAATGGAACTTCACGGTACTGCCCCTGCGCCTGGGGAATGGGTCCTCCAGTGGAGAGTGCGAGAGGCTGGACATCGGGTGGGACGCCTCCATCAGCTGTGCCAGCCCGTTCGCCCACTATGGCAATCTCAGCGCGGGCAACCTGCCGCTCACCCCTTGTCATGATAACTGGGTGTATAAACAACCCCACTCATCCATCGTCAGCGAGGTAAGGAAAATCCCTGTCCTCTAATCAGTGGCTTCTGTCCCAGTGCGGGATTGTGGTGGTAAAATAGGATTGCCACTGCAAGGGTCATTGCTTTGGTGGCTGGTTTTCCTTTCTGGATTTGTTTTCTTCCAAGTCACAAGCAAATCAGGACAATGAATATGATCAAGTGTCAGCATCAAACTTTTAGGGAAAGGTGAGCTGATCTGAAGGGTGGCTCTCCAAAGTCAAGCACCCCACACAAAGCTGAACACCCCACACAGAGATTGCTCTGTCGCTAGAGGAAAGTCAGATTAAAATAAAGAGTTAAGCCCTTGCACCTGAGGCTTCTGGTGCTCAATTTTGGGCCAGCAACTTTGGTGGTGTAAACCCCAAGTGTAGCTGACTGATACCACTTGCTGATCTGGATCACTGTATGTTATCTGGTCTCTGTATTTCCAACACTGAACATTTATGTCTGCAGGTAATAAAAAAGACTGGTGGCAGACTGCCCTTCTGAACTCTAACAGGAGTCAGCAGAAATGATTAGGCTTACTAAAGAAAAAAAACCAAAAGCACATTTTCCCCAAAGCTGTCATTCAGCTTTTCCTGAAATGTCAGAGTCAGAGAATCACAGACTGTTACCAGCAGTGGCAAGCGCTGGCAAATGTAGTAGCTTTTCAATGAGGCTGTGAAAGGCCATTTAAGATGCTTTCCTAGGAGATCCTCTGTGTAATCTGTAATCGTGCCATGGATGTGCTGTGGTCTGGCTCCAGCACACAGGCTGCACACTAGGAGTGTGTATTTTAAGGTCATCCTGGCAGTAACTGTCTCCAATGCGGTGATGAAAAATACGAAGTGCGCTTAGAGGGGTTGGCTAGGAAATCATCAAGGTGCACAGCAAAATGTGTCAACGCAGCTGTGGGCTATGGCTCCAGCCTGTCTCATGAGCCTCCCACTGCAGTTTTTAGCTGGGTGCTTGCACTGGAGCTGTGCCCTCTGAAACACGGAGCAGGGCACAGCAGGTGAAGTCCTGAGCACACACTGAACTGAAAAGCGGTGCCTATCCCGACCTTCCAATTCACCATCCTTCCCCCATCCAGCTGGGACTGCTGGATCAGCTTGCAGGCTTCAGGCTCTTCAGAGCAGGAGCTTTGTGCTCTGAGGTCCACATCTGACCTGAGCAGCTTTAGCCAGGATCGATGCTCAGGAGAAGGTAAATCAGAGCACCTGGCCGGCCCTAGAGCAAAGCTTCAGAACGGGCTTTTGTGTGCAATCGCCGAAATCAAAGGTGCTCAGAGGGTTGCAAGTGACACGCAGGGAGCTGGTGTCAAACTTTGGTCCCTGGGAATGACCTATCTCCACCCATGCTGGCAGTGGCAGCCAGGCCTGGGTGGCCAGGAGGTTATGCCCTTGCCTCCGAGGTACCTCTGCTGAGGGACTGTGAGGGGTTAGGTCATGGTGTCTTTTGCCTGGGCAGTCTGTGCTAGCTGTTCCCCTTAGAGCTTAAAAATAAAAATATAGAGAATCCTTTTCTTTTGTTGTTCCTTTTTTTTCCCCTTCAGCCTTGCTGTAGGTGAAAGCATGTAAGTTGTGTCCATAAGATTTTGCTTAGAATCCGTTTATGGCAGCAGTTTGTGTAGCTAACAAAGCCACTGTGATTTTCCAGCAGCACTGAACCACTGGGTACAGATAAGAGAAAATGAAACCAATGTTTGTGTTGCAGCAATAAATGGGAGTGAAAGGTTCAATGTTCTCTAGCAAACACCTTGTCCATCTGCACCTTCTTCCTCCCTTCTCCTGGGGAGACCCTCCAGGGCCAGTGCAGGGAGGGGAGATGAAGGGATGCTTGTGGAAACGCTTCCCACCTGTGCTCCCAAAGGCACACATTGGAAAAGCCAGGGAGTAACAGTCTGCAAGTAACAACAGGCTGGGACTGTCTGTCCCCTGTGCCGGGGCAGCAGGTCCCATCCTCAGTGTCACTGCTGCTCCCAGAGGGACTCTTGCTGGCCAGGGACACCTCGGCTGGAGGGTACTGGGCTGTGACCTGTGGCACTTGCCTCCTGTTCCCAGTTTTGCAACATTTGCCGAATAAATCACAAAAAAGTCAGGATGCTGAAGGAGTTCTTCCAGGCTTACGGAAAGTGCAGACCTGGTGTGGATTTGCAGCATGGCAAGGGAGGCAGAGGGCAAATGCAGGCACGTAAAACCTTCCCTGGTGTCATATCACAGAGCGTGTCTGGCAGCCAAACCACAGGTTATTGCAATCCGTTCTGAGCACCCTGAAGAAGCTAAATCATATGGCTGGAGGGAGTGATTTATGAGGAGTTGTAAAATGAATGGTATTGCAGTACCTGACTTCATTGCTCTGATTTGGGCATGACTAGAGCATGTTGCTCACTGGCCACTCTCTCGTCTTGGATAGCTATCTTCTGCAAAGGTGTTCACAGTAGCATCAGCAGAAGGAAGCAGAGGAAAAAGGGGGAATGTGGACTGATAAAAAGCACCCACTGCTTTGTAAGCAGTACCTGAGGTGCCTGCTGCATCACCTGCTGCTGTGGGACTCCTGAGTCTCAGTGCTGGGGTACAGCAGGGTGCCAGGAGAATGTACCAGGGCTTTCCTCCTTCAGGATTTGAGAAGAGCAAAATCTATTAAGAAATCATCACAGGAGCAACACATGGCAAAGCCAGTTAGCTTGGTCTAGTGACAGGCAACAGAGCACTGCTAAAGGTTCCCTTTTAGAATCTTCTTTTGATGTCTAATGGGCTCTGAGAGGAGGTCCCTACTTCTGCAGTGAGATGCCTAAGGGTATCTGTGATCCATTGCTTTAGGTCAGGCTTTTCCATGAGGGCAATCCAGATCAGAGGAGACTTGTCCACTGGTGCTGCACACACAGCCCAGCACCATGGTGCCTGAATTAGAGTAGAGCAAACCGGAGCTGGGATGATGTAAAGGTTTCAAGATATCAGCAAAGTCCTCTGCTATGTGTAAAACTTGGCAGCGACTCTTCCGACGCAATGGTGTCACAGGTGGTGGATCTGCGCAGAGGACCTTGGCCCGGTGCAATCTGCTCCCATTTAATTGAGTGGGTCTTGCACAGCTCCCTGTGAAACTGGAGGACGTGGCTGTGTGCGTCAGCGGTGGGATGGGAACCCAGTGGCTTCTCAGATTTTTCTTGGAGAGGGAGGCTGAGGGGGTAATTATTGAGCTAAATCCATGCCTGGCTCGTGGCAGCTGATGCCATCCGAAATGATGCTGGTCGTAGCAGGTGGCTGGCACTGCTAGGGATGGAAAGCTGGTGACAGCAGCACCTCACACAGGGGGAGGAGGGCAGGAAAGGATGTCCTTTCTGCGCAGTGAATGGAGCAGGCAGAAGAGCAGGGGTGCCGGGGGGCTGCGGTGGACTGGGGGGGCCGCAGCCTCATGCTCTGTCCCCAGGGGTATGGAAGGGAGCCCAGGTCACCCCCTGCACTCCGTAACACTTGAAGTAGGAAGTGTGTTGCCTGCCATCTCCTGCCGGGTGAGTCTTGTGAGGAACACACGTACCCAGGACATACAGAAGTCAATAAACCTAATTTCCCCAGGAAACTGTGCTGAAGACTGAGTCACTGACCCTTAATACTGCTGGGCTTTGGCACTATGTACTTTTGTCCCAGTGGAGAAAGTCTAGCACTCTGTGAAAGGGCGGCTGGTGATAGTTTGCAAAGTGATAGACATTTTATTTAGACATTTTTGGCGGTGAAGACTCCTAGAGGCATGTGCATGAATTACAATTGTGTCTGCAGGTTGAATGGCCTGTGGTGGTGGATGAAAGGAAGAGGGAGGTCTACACCATCAGCAGCAGCTACAGCACAGCTGGCATATTTTAGGCTTATTAGCAGCCTTTGTTGGCAGGAGTTCAGCAGAAGGGACCGATTCCAATATGCCCTGTCTGCAGCAAGTCTTCATGCCGTAGATGATGTCATTTCAAGACCTGGCAACAATTTATTGCCAAAGTGTGAGGTCTGAGGTGAACAAATGATCATCTAAACATATCCTATTGCACCTGCTATGGATAAATCTTCTTACTCCTCTGCTTGCCAGCTGTCTCAGAAAATAAAAGTCAGCCAGCATTTGCAGAGAAACCTGTAAGCAAAGCAAGGATCTTTGTCTCATAGTTTTAAAGTGCCTCATAGCAGGAGATAACATGGCAGTCAAGCTCAGGGTGGAGAAAGCACTGCTGGTCCTTTTGCTGTCCTCCTCTGAGGCAATGAACAATGCAATTCACCCTCAAAGTGTTGATCTAGTGCAATTATTGTCATTGGCATGGCAGTACCCTGTCTTATTTCCACAGTCTTGGTGGGATTAATATTAAGCAGTGGAGGGAAAGGGAGAAAGGGCAGACAGAGGAGCAGAGGGAGCAGCAATTGCTGAATTTCTTATGAAGCTCTAACCAAGCTTTCCCCATAAAAGAGGGGCTGAGGCAGTTCCTTGCACGAGTTGCACCAGCGGGGCTACGTTTCTGTCACTGCCATCGAGCCAGCTGGTACTGGCTGAGGGTTCAGGCCTTGTTTTTTCTTACTGTTTTTAGGACAGCTGCTGTTTTCCCCCCTTTAGGAGATGGTAAGTTTCTCCGCCTCCCTCTTGCTTTGGCCATGGGTAGACATAAGAAAAAAGAAGGACAGAACAGGTCTTCTCTCCTAGGAGGCTCAATGAGCCCAGGAGATCTGAGTGGCAGGGATGCGAAGGTACCAGCTGGGCCTTGGGCCGCGCACGAGAGAGAAACCTCCAAAGCTTTCAAAGCTAAGCTCTTCCTCAGGCCTTGAGCCACAGTGCCCTGGGAGCAGGGTAAAGGCTGACTCCATTTGTCCCGTTAAGTGCTCAGCTTGAAACAAGAAATGGAGAAGGACAGTGTCCTTGCTTAGTCCCTTAGCACTCTGACAGAAGCTTTGACAGAAAGAGAAAAAAAAGGTAATTTCTCCCTTTCCACTGCATGCAGTTGCAGGGTGTTTTGTTGCAGTAAGGATGTGTGAAAGATAGCAGTTTGACAGCCCAGAGGACAAGAGAGATGGGGAAAAGCTGCCCAGCAACAAATAAGGAGCATGCAGCAACAGTCTGCATCTCCCCAGGTTTCCTTAAACGATGAATATTGTCCTAAACCGTTTGTCACTGGGAGTGGAAGGGTAAACCAGCCTCTGTTTGGCCACTTGTATGAATGCCACTTAAAACGTGTGTGTGGGCTCTCAGTATGCTGTTGTAATAGGGCTGAAGAATCACTGCCGATCTCTTCATTGACCAAAAAGTTTCATCCATCATTTTGAAATTTAATTGCAACAGGCAGTGAAGTGCTTTCAAACTCCTACTCAAAGTTGCTACATTTTCAGGAACTTTTAATGACACGTTGTCATTTAAAGCAATGCATTTCTACAGGGATAGGTGTGCTGAAGTGTTTTGGGACTTGCTCGGTACATAAAGGCCTCTCAAGTACCGGGCATTACAAGTCTGCGGTTAGTCTGCATGCCAAACTAAAATGGAAAATGTTTGCCTTCTGCCAAAACTATCAGGAAATGAGAAGTTGTCACAGCCACTGTGTTTCCCAGTCATTAGTCACGTATGAGCATTTCTTCTGTTCCCACCTTAGGCAGTTCCCACTCCTTTCTATAGAGATTACTCCACTAATGAACTACAGGGGTGCAAAACCTCTTCCTTCTCCCAGGGAGATCTCGCTCAGAGGGTTTGCACCATGGTCATTTTTTGTCAGCAAAGTGCACCAGCGTAGTTCCTTCCAGCCACACCACTGCTACTGTAAATCTGCACTGGGATTTTGAGTTGGTGTTCAAGCCTCTAGCAGGTGGGAAAACATTCATCACAGGGATGTATTTCCAAGCAGGAGTGTATGGCTGCCGGTAGTGCAAGGCCGTCGGGGTGGAAGGGACTGTTTTTCCCCACTCTGTTAAGGACACTATAGAAGGGGATGTCCTGAAGGAGCTGGTTCCTGCTGCCTGTCTCTGTTGGCAGCACCTCACTTCTGCTCAGGATGGCAGCTCATTGCCAAGGCTAACGGGAAAGGAGCGCAGATGTGGATTGTTTATCAATTTGGGCAGCGCAACCTTTTTTAGTCAGCTCCCTAAATGGAAGGGGGCTGTGTTCAGGCACACAATGTTTTTTGTCATAGAGCAGATGATAGAAATCGTGCAGGCGAGCGTGGCACTGAATGCAGAGATGAGATGCAGGGCTGTGCTGAGTGCATATGCTTGTGCAGTGAGGGGCTTAGCAGGGAGCATGGCAATGTTGAGGAAGAGGACATGCCCTTAGCTGGAGCTGGCCAGCTGCGTTAGTTCACCCGCTTGATGTTTGCACTGAGGAGCCGGCTAGCTAGGTTTTAACGGGCTCTAGGTATAGCCAGCGCTATACAGGTCAACAAATAGGCTTAAGACCAGGGGCAAAAACCCCTAAGGCTTTCCTTTCCTTTTCCATATCTTTCCCCCGACACTGCAGTAAATGTTTTAGTAATTAAATTTCAAGTCTATGGAGGAAAGGGGACTGAACACAGGACACGGTGACATTCCTTTTCTGCTGCGTTGTCCTGGGCGAGCTTATTCAAGGGAAAGCAGAAATGTTTAGTTCATGGCATAGACATGCACTGCGAGGACACCGTTTGTGGACAGAGACACCTAAAAATGCACAGGGAGGACAGGACAGTAAGCTCTCCTCACTCCAACATCTCCCAAATGTTTCTCCAGAATATGTCCCAAATTTTGCAGCAGCAGGGGTGTAATGTTGCAGCCACAGAGGTGACGCTTCTGAAGGGAAACCTCAGCTGGGTCCCCGCTTCCTGAGGGTTGTGTGATGCTCAGCAATGAGCCACTGGTCTCCCATCTCTTCTGCAGCTGATTTTCAATTGGTGTGAGCTATAGCTCTTCTTCCCTGGAGGCGCCAAACCGGAACATTCAGGAGGAAAACGAAAAAAACCCAGCCAGACAGCTGTGGTCTAGACAGATAGAGAGCCCTAAAGTTTTTGATTCTCAATATTACTAATTCTAGAAACCAAGTGGGATCACGGGAGGGTACTCTGCGACATTTAAAGACCATATGCTGGGATTTTTTTGGTATGTCATGAGAAGAACGTGTACTTTCAGGGAATGGGATCTCCTATTACTCACAGTGGGAGGTAGTTACTGACAGGGATAGCTCTTCTGCTCCTTGATGCCACCGAATATTTGCGTGGAAGGGCTCCTGGTCGGTGACCCCCTCACAACATGGACCACATCTGCCTGGGCATAGGAGCAGCCTGTGTGGTAGGAGTGTAAACATCAGCCCATGCATGGATGGGCGTATGACCGTTCAGAAACAGAGAGGAGGCACCACTCCGTTTTCTTCGGTGGAGGCTGCTAGCAAGGGACATGGGAGGTGTGTTGGGGGAGAGTTATATAGGAGGACTACTGGCTAACTGGAGGCAGGCTGAAATCCTGGGTAAACAGATGCAGATGTTTTTCCTCCAAGTGATGCAGATGGGGATAACTATCAGGCACAACCAAACCTGGTCACAGCTGAAGTGGTGATGTGGGTCTGACAGGCGGCTTGGATCAAAAAAAGATCTCTGCAGGGTGTGCAATTCTCTTTCAAAGGTTACATTCCCCTCTAAAGGTTATGTTTGCAAATGAAAAGCAAGACATTGGCAGGGTGATAACTTAAATGTTATGTCAAGCAAACAAAAAAGGTCTGAGAATGCTTATCTGTACCAGAAGTTATTTAAATAGTTAGAAAATAACAAAGTGCAGGACTAACTTAGGAGACTACAGTTAACGTATTGTCACTAATCACTTCAGAAAGAGCTCATAGTTTCTTAGAAGTTTTCTGTGTTTTCCTATTTCCCAGAATATTTAAAATATATTACTATATTGTTAGCCAAGAGCTAGTTTCAGCTGCCACCTAAATCTTCTGAAATCGCTGTTCAGACAAAAGAGTCCTCTCTGGTAAAGATATTTTTCCCTCTTTCTTTCTGGCACGTATTCATTCCCCTGCCCTCTTTCATGACAGCTTATTCATTTTCTGTTTACAGTGAAGAGGGATCAAATTATTTAAAAAATAAATATACCCTTTGAAAAAGGATCAAAAGTATAAACCCTGAAGGCCAGTGCCTGCAGCGGGTGCTGGGGCTGGTCCCTCCCGGCAGCTCTGTGCAAGCTGGCTGCTTGCCTGGGCATGGCTCCTGCGCTGCCCGGCACAGCCACCCACCGCCACCCTGGGAGCTGAGCTCCTCAGCTACCTTTGCAGCTTTGTAGCTTTCCCTCTGCTCCTCGGAGGGCAGGTGCCCTTCCTGGGAGAGCGGCTCTGCCGTGCGCTGAGGGTGCCAGGCTGGCACCATCCTGTGGCAGGGCGGGAAGCACGCCTCTCCTCCTGGGGGGCAGCCGTCCACCCGGCACTGCCGACGACAGTGCTCCCTTTGCCATCACTTGGGCTGCCAGGGCAGCCTCCTGGGTCTTGGGAAACCTGCTGTGTTGGCTCGGGGAGAGCTGTAATCCCGATGCAGTGTATAGGTGTTAGAAATCTGGGGCTTGGTCTCTGAAATCGACAACTGAAATTAGGGGTGAGTGGAGTTTAAGTGATCTACAATGTGTTTATTTGCAGATTTTACGTCTGTGTAAGCATCATCTCATTTTGACATTGTTTTAATGGCTTTGTTATTACATGCAACTTTTAATTTTGTTCTCACACTAATTTATTGCTGTCTCTGGAGAGGCAATAACACTCTTACTCCCTTCCCCATTCTTTCCTCGGCTGTTTTGGCTTATGAGGGGGAGTGCTCTCTCATGGCCACCTTCGTCAGGAACAATTGCAAGTGTCAGAGGATGTTTTGTTCTCTGAGTCAGGCAATTCTGTGAAGGGGTCTTAAACCTGCTCCTGTATGAAGCCCTCCCTGCTGATCTATCTATTTCTCTCCAAGGTTTTGATCTTTCAAGGAGCTGAGCTGCTTGTGAGGTGCTGAGCCATTTTAACTTTCACTGGGAGACAACTCACTCTGCAGAGCATGGGCTCAGATCTCTCTGTTATCCCTGGGGACTGCTAGGCTCCTCTCTGCGCCTCTGTGGAACGGTGCTCCCAGGGTGACTCCACAAGCATCTGCTGGACGCAGAATATAATGGTGCAAAGGTTCATGTTAAACAGTGTTCAGAGCTGGAGCACAGACACAGGTTGAAGCTGGCCTTTGTCACGCTCCATCGCTGTAAACAATTTTTTAAAAAGAGGTGACACTTGGAGTAATATGAGCAGAGAAATGCCCTCAGCCTGGTAAGAGCAGAGGACATTTAAAAACCCCACCAGAGATGAGAGTCTGGAAGGTCAGTGATGCCCAGGGATGCTCGGGAGCCTCCACCCTGGGAGGTGCTGAAAGCCTGACTGGACAAGGCCTGGAGCAACCAGCTTTTGATGTGAATTTGGATGTAAGCTCAAAGCAGGTCCTGGTGTGAGTGGAGGTTTGGATCAGAGGGCTCCAGAGGTCTCTTCCTACCTAAAGTATTTCATTATTCCAGGAGATGTGGGCAACAGCAGGAGTAACCCTAAGCAACAGCTCACTCTGTATTTGCAAGCACTGAGCGCAGTCACTGGAGCAGCTCCTTAATGCTGATTTTCCACCCAGGTTGTGCTCAGCCCCCAGCGTCTCCCACAGGAAAACACAAGAGGGTTTTTATAGCACAGAACAGCCTATAGTCAGCACAGGTCTTCTCGGAGAGCCCAGAAAAGTGGCTGGGAAAAGCCAGTGCACCACAGCCAGCTCTGAAGCCACCAGGAGGAAATGGCATGAAATAACAGAGCATTTTGTAAAATAGCCCATGGTACTGGGCTCTGAGCTCTCACTAGAGCTGTCACCCGCCCAGCAGAGCATCCTGCTGGCACTGGTCTGACCAAAAACCCACAGGGAAGAGTGCAGCTGTGTGGTGAGAAAGGCAAGGAGAGTGAAAGACCTGTGCTGTGCTTTGAGGTCCCGGGAGAGCTTTGCTGCACGGTGCGAAAGCTCAGCTGAGCAGTGACATTCAGCACCTGAATGTATCATATGCACCTGAAATTCAGGCCAAGCTGGCCAGAGGAGCTGTGCCAGTGACCCGCTGACCAGGCAATGTGTATACCTCTCTGTGCATGTACAAGTCCAGCAGCTGTCCAGGTGGTCCCCATGGTGCATACATGGCAGTGCTAGCGCGTCCAGCATGGGCCCTGGCTGGGGGACCTGCACCAGATGTGTCCTGTGAGGTGTCTAGCTGAGTACAGCTCTGGCTAAGTCAGAGAGGTTTCCTTGAGCTCATGTGAAGCCACTCTTCCTGCTTGCCCTCTCTGCCTATCTTTTCATATGATGATTATTTCCTTTTCTGTTACACTTCAGCAGCACACTTTTGAAGCTGATATTTTCTTGTACCTGGTTTTTAGCCCTCTGGCAAGTTGTGTTGCCTTGTAGAGGTGGCTGCAGATGCTCCTCTGAGAGCCCCAACCTCTGCCATCAGCACAGTCAATTGCATTGCCTTCTAAAATCTTCTTTTAATGGTCATTTTCATGAAAAAAACTCTGCTTTCCAAAGCTGCATCTTTTGATACTATTTGCCAGGTTTGTCATAGTTTCAAGAAGCAAGAGGTTAGCAGCGTTTGAAGGTCTGAAAGTGCTGCTCCATGTTCAGGCTGTTTTAGGAAAGCACTGCAATGAGTATGACAGCTGAGAGCAGGTTTTATTCCTCTCAGAGGAAGCTCAGGTTTCTGCAGCTCCTGTTCAAGACTTACAGAAGTGGAAGCCAGATGCTGATGGCCTGGCTTTGCTGAAAGGTGGCCAGTCAGGCTCCCCGGAGTAAAGGGGTTGACATCAAGACCATGACTTTGTTGAAAGTCAGTGGGGGTGGGATATCTATCGGGTTGGGGACCTATGAGATTACTAGCCAAGTTTTTCATCACAGTTGTGAGAGCTGGAAACTGCAGTTCTCAGTCACAACATTCCCAGGCCTGTGGCTTTGAGAAAAACAAAAAGCCACAAACAAACCCAAATCCTGGACTTCCAGTAAAGTCATCATAACTAACGACAATGATTCTGCTGTAGTTACTGTCAGTGACAGTGCTAATAGTACATTTGGAACCAAAACTGAGGAGTTTCATTTTAAAAAGTGAAGAATAGCCCATAGAAATGAGTGTGAATGACACCTGTGTGGAGTTCAAAATATTATAAGAAATGGTTTCTTATTTAGGTACATAAATAAACATTTAAGAGTATTACTTTAGATTTTTGGGTCCAGATTCAGGCTCTGTGACATCCAAGTCTGGATCCCCTCTGTATCTCCTGCGTAGGTAGCTCTGAAATCCCAGGCCCAGGCAATACTTGCTGGGCATTACAGCAGGTAAATGGGCTAAGACAGAGCTCAGGCAGGTAGTGGTACTACATTTCAGAGTCTGGAGAATTGTGAGTGGCAGACGAGACTGCTAATCTTCTCTCTAACCCACCCTGTGGCCACCCCATCCGAGCACAGTGTTTGAGCACTGGTATTGTGGTACGCATACTGGTGAGCACAAACATGACACGCTGTGTGTGCTTCAGCAACCGGCACCTTGTTAGTGATAAAAAGATTTCTTACAGCTCATGCCTGAAAGCAAAAGGGTCTCTCTAGCAGCTGCTGTTGTCTGTGGCTTCCCTTGGTCCTGAAGCCGTGTTGTTCCTAAGGTTACCCCAGGTATGGACTGAAACCTCCTGACTCCCGTAAGGTCTGCAGAACTTGGCAGGCAGTGGTTGGTATTTCTTTATTCTCAAACAACCTCTAAAGTAATTTCCAATTACGTGCTGTCTGGATAACTACTTTATTTTTAGTTTCATTTTAGTTTTAACCCCTAGTCTCTTTGTCTTTCTTCCTCTTACCCACTTCCCTCTTCCCTTCACCCCACCCGCCCCCATCCCCATCCCTGTTAATGAATTCTTTCGATATGCACCGATGTAACGTCATGCTAGGGAGTTACGGCTACCGCATTATAAGGAATAGAAAAGGCTGGGAAAGCTACCTCAAGAAAATACATATTCAATGTGTCTGAAATTGATCTGAGCTCTGTTTTCAGTTTCCTCAGAGACCACATGTTTTTGCTTTTATCTAGAAGGCACTAAGAAAAAGAAACTATTTCTATAAGCTGATGTTTTCATTGGCTATAGCTGTGCAACCTTATTCTGCTCTAAACAAAGTCATGGCTTTGCCTTGGCAACGTATTTAACAGCGTTATGTTTGGTTTGCAAAAGAGCAATTTGCTTTCCATATCTGGACAACTGATGTATGAAACACAGCATCCTTTTGGCAAGGAGGAGCTCTCCCTCTATCTTCACGATAGCTCGAAAAGTGCTTGCTATGGCTGCGCTTCCCTGGCCCACTGGTGCTTCCTGTTGAACAAGCACATTTGAACTTCCCCTTCCCCTTCCTCTTCCCCTTCCCACCTGGCCTTATGCAGTTTCTATAACATTTTGCCCTGAGGATGATGAATGACCCACCTGGGGTGTTTACTCCTCTCCCTTGTTCCCTCAGTATAACCTTGTGTGCGGCAATGCCTGGATGCTGGATCTCTCACAGGCTATCCTCAACCTGGGGTTTCTGGCCGGCGCGTTCACCCTGGGCTACGCTGCAGACAGGTACTGTATAAGCGCTGCTGTCCTTTGATTTTTTCGGAGGTGAAATCACTTGTAGTGTCACCTGCAATAAGCATGCGTCAACACTTTGGAGGTTTAATTCACTTTGGATAAACGTCCCCAGCCTGGGTTAACAAAACCCAGCCAATGTAATCTTCGCTTCCTTTTGGGCTGGAAACTTCACACGATGGTACTTACTGATCCTGTTTGGACATTAAAATGTCATGAAAAGAGCTTTTCTTGCTGTTTCCGATGTTTTCTGCGCACATCTGGACCCAGGAAGCGGAGAAGGACACAGAAATGAAAAGGAAGCATTCAGAGGAGTTTTCTGGACTGGTGTTTACTTGGAGGATGTTTAACAGGTGCCATTGATGAAGAAAACAGCTACCTGAGGAAAGAAGGAAGGGACTCAGTATGGTAACTCTCTCCATTCACAGGCTGCGCTCATACGCTTACCACCGAGCTCATAGCTCCCTCCAGCCGGTCCTCAACTGTGTTAGAGCTGGATGAATACCAAGGAAAAGATGTGGGTGATATTCAGGCTTGAGCAGCTGACCTGCCCCGGAGCAGGGAGCTCCCATAAGCTCTACCTTGCTCTTAGAAGAGGGAGCCTGGTTTGTGTTTTGTGCTGATAATTCATGGTAGTCACCCTATGTGTTGGCTGAGAGCACCACTGATGATTTCACTGGCAGAAATATTTCTTCAGGTCATAAAATACATTCTTTCTGCCTGTTTTATTTTTCTTTGGTATCTGTAATAATTGTAATAATAACTTAATGCATGATTTTTTTGTAGGCAGGAATATTTACAGAATTACCTGGAATGTCATCTCAGATAACGAATTTTGAACTAGCAAAGAAAATACTTTTAAGGAAAACCTGATCTTCCAAGGAATGTAGTAATAAGGGATAAAGTAAAGTGGAAAAGATGCCATGGCACTGGCTAACTTAAGATATCTCTGCTCAGTGTCTGGCAGGGCAGTTATGATAATAGCTCCTTAAGACTCTGTAAGAGTAGAGGTATCAGAGCTAATTACTAAAATAAAATAATATGTCTAGGAGTACTTGTGTATCAATCATAATGTAACTGCAGTACAACTATGAATGTTGCACATTGATAACACCAGGGAATGTGCTGCAGCCAGACCAGTGGACTCTTGTCTCTTTGACAGCACTCAGAAGAATGGATCTGGTTGAAAATACCCTGATTTTTGCCCCATATAAATTCTTCTTATGAAACGTTTTGAACAAAATGAACAAACATTCTCGCAAACACTTTTTGGTAAGATAAATGGCTACATTAATTTTTGCAGTTTCTTCTTCTTAAAACAGCAACAACAACAATGCAGAAGAGATCAAAATGGAAATTCTAGTTGTGTTCCAAGGACACAGTCGCCATGAAACTACAGGGAGGTTTTGTTGGGTTGGTTTTTTTTTTTTTTTTTGAATTATGGTTTACCTTGGGCACACCTATTAATAAAGATGTTTTATGCTGGAAAATGAGACTCATGAATACATTAGCAGACTTTGAAAACAAGTGGTCTTAAACCTAAACAAAACCCTGGAAAATCACATACAGTAATTAAAGAAGAAATTACTTACTTTCACAGAGCTGGCTGTAATTACTATTAGGAGACTGATTTGTGGAAACAGAAATCCCCAACAAAAGTTGTTGTTATTTCAACTGGATCAAAAATCTGAACAGTAACATACGGGCCATAGTTTAGCTACAAAAAGATAAACTGTTTTATAAAATAAAAGGGGGACTGGTGAGAACATCACCAGTTTTAAAGTTAGTGACATAAAGACAGTGATAACTACTGCAGGGAAAAGAGTCCCATATCCCAAGGGCCAGCACTACAAAGTTTCAGGCGGCCTCCCTTTGGAACACGGCTGGTCTCGAAAAGGCACTCTCAGATCTAGCATTAAAATGAGATGCCAGGAAAAAAAAATCTTTGTGGCTTTTCATGATTTTCACTTTCTTTTCCTTTTTCAACAGATACGGCAGAATCCTCATCTACCTGCTCTCCTGTCTCGGGGCTGGGATATGTGGTATCATAGTGGCATTTGCACCAAACTTTACAGTATTTTTGATCTTCCGTTTTCTCCAAGGTGTGTTTGCCAAGGGAACCTGGATGACATGCTACGTGATCGGTGAGAGCTGTTATCTTCTTTCTTTTCTGGTTAGGAAAAGTGAGGGATTTTTGGAGGACAAGGAGTCCAGCTGTGTCTGCTCAGGACAATAATTTTTCGTGGGAACAAAGCACTAGCCCTGGGGTCAGCAGACAGTGAATAACCCAAGTCCATCCTAGTTAACGCATTTGTCCTCCAAGATGAGGTGGCTGCATGCAAATTGTAGTCTAGGCTCACGCCTGAACTGAATTTTTGTGGAAGCAGTCATTGGCCTGTGTCCAGACCATGCTGGGGATGCTTCTAGCAGCTAAACAGTCTGGTGCTTCCTTACCTGGCAGAATCTGCTAATTTGCTGGTACAGACGTGGCCTCTGAGAATGGCAGCAAGTGCAAACTCTTTCTGTTACTCAGTACTGATATGAGATGGAAATGAGTAGCAGTGTACCTGCCTGCCTGACCTCATAGGATCCCATGGAGAAAAGCGAGGAAGAAGTAATGCAGTGGGGCAGATTAACAAGAGTGATGTGTCCTTCAGAACTGTCCAGGCCCTCCTTTTGTACCCACCACTGTGGTATCTGAATATGCCTGTGCGCAGCTGGCCATAGGCACTTCAGTAGCAATGCAACACTTTCTGTTGATGTTATCTGAGGACTTTTATGGCTATCTAATCTATGGACTCCAATGGGAAGGGATTAACATAAATAATTAAGAGGTGGAGGAGTAGAACATGCGTATGTAAAGGTTTTCTTATTACACAGAAGATGACCAAGATGATAAAAATCTGCAGAGCAAGCCTCAAATCAAACAGAATACACAAACAGGGACGTGGTTAATTTTGGCAGAGTCTGAACATCTTCCACAGATGCTCAGAGGAGTTAACTGCTTTTCCTCACTGGGAGAACAGACACTTGGATGGCTGCTCTTCATTCTTTAGCTGGGATGCTTTGCTTAGTGCCAGGCTGGACATCAGGGTCCATATTAGGATTATTATTTCCTGAAAAGGGAAAAGGAAGGGAAGCTTTTTCATAAATAGCATCAAAACAGCAGGGATCCAGGCTATTTGATAGGTTGTAGTCATGGCCCAGTGATGAAACTCCTCGCGTAGCAAGCTTACTTTTAATGAGGAAAGGGTATTGTTGTGACATCTTGAATGACTGCCAGGTTCAGAAAGGCAAACTCCTCTCTAGAACATGAAACAGCATGACATTAAGGAAAGCATCCTACTAGAGATGAGACGTCAGATTTACTTTAAAAGAAAATCAGTCATTCAGTAATCTACTGTGATAATCCAAAACACAGTGATGACATCATTATATAGTGCAGAAATTTGTAACATCACTGTAGTCTGTGAGGCCTGTGAGGTTTTTTTTTTTAAATACCTGGTGGAATTTAGACAAGTGAGAGCAGAATTGCAACCAGACATAAATGGTTACAGTGAGACCTGGGAACACTGTGGAGATGTAGGTGCAAACAGGCTTCTTCCAACCCCCTGTCTAGCCCTCTCAGCATCTAAATAAAGCCCAGAAGCACCTGAGTTTTCTGGGTAAAGTTATGCTGCTGAGCAGCTCAGATCCAAGTTCCAGTGAAAGGGCCAGAAGCTGCTTTTCCCCTCGCTGCCAAACACATGGTCTAATTTTAACCTGAGATCTTATCCTAAAATTTTGGCAAGTACTCTAAGCAGCAAAATGTTTTATGACAGACTCATGGCTTCCTTAAAATGGCCAAGTTTTAACAGAAAGGAATGTTTTGCAATGTTCAGGGCAGGCTGCCTGACTTTAGGGAAAGGTTCGGAGATATGGTATCCTGAGGGACAGTGCATTACCACAGCCCTAAGCAAGGTGCTTAATTCTTGGAGAGAGTGGTTCCATCTAAATCCCTTCAGGGATCTACTCATGTCCTGGGATCACCCAGAGTATTTACCAACCTAACGTCTTTTAAAAGGCATACACATATCACCGGGAGGATAGTTGCCTTTAACACATCTCCCGAGCTACTGATCTGGGCTTCAGAATCACGACAGACTGCCCCAAGAACCTCACTTTGCTTTTACATACAACCCAGATCTTCCTGGGGCAGTGCTGAGCAGCTACCTTTAGGCAATAGAGTTACCCCTGAGCCATGCAGACGTGATGAACAGTCAATAAAAATAGTAATGGTGTCATATCTCCCTACATTGCCAGCTGAAACGAATCACTGTTACTTCTAAAATTGTGTCTTCTTTAGTAAAATTTGAAAAAAAAAGTGTTTTCTGTGTATTATAAACCAAGGTAAAACCCTTTGCTTTTACTCTGAAGGTTAAGTAGTGGTGACAGTTTTGAAACAAACGAAGGACGCTTCATGCATTGCTCATCTCAGCTATGGATCTCATAGCCTGAAATATGGGCTTACATGGGTTTCAGAAGTGATTAGACATATTCACAGAATAAAAAATCCACCAACGGATTAAAAAAACCCAACAAAGGCTAAGTTTGTTCTAATAAATCAAACAAGCTGTACCATACCTTAGCACTCAGAGCAACCAGCCATGGTATGGATAAACTCTCTTCCCCACAGACGCTTCGTCCATATTATCTGCTGGGAGCAGCCCCTGCCTGGAGGATCCTGTAGTCTGGGGCGTGGGCCAAAACTGTGCCAGGAAGAGTGCTAACAATTTACCACTAAGCATGATCATGATGCAGTCTGAAACCCCTGTTCTGGCTCTATTTAATTCATTAGTAAACACACAGTCAGAAACCCCTCTAGCTGAAGAACAGTGGGTGAATTGATGAGGAGGTGTCACCTGTGCTTGCCCTGGACAGCCTTGCTGACATGCTTACACTGCTGAAGGCAAGACGAGGCTAGACAGACTTGTGACCTGATACAGTACTATCCTTGCTTATGTTCCACCACTAATATTTTTCTTTCAACTTAGCTTTGTTTCTGTGTTGTTTATTTTGGCTTTCTCTGCTCAGTGACGGAGATCGTTGGTTCTGACCAGCGAATCATTGGGATCGTGATTCAGATGTTCTTCACCCTGGGAGTTATGATTCTCCCTGGAATTGCGTACTTGGTTCCCACCTGGCAGGGGATCCAGCTGGCCATTTCGCTGCCCAACTTCCTTTTCCTGCTCTACTACTGGTAACGTTGCAGTCATTGCTTTTGTCACTACTGCTATTGCTATTCGAGCACCTTGAGACCCCTGCTGTAGTCCCAAGTCTCCAGCGTGCAAGATGTTGTAGGTTAGGAGGAAGATATTTGCATATTGTTGGGTTTGGCATTTTTAATTCTTTTCACTGAGTCACAGACGTACGTTACTTTCCTTTTTCTGCCCAGGGTTTGCCTCTCTTGTCAGCCACAGCTGGCCCTTCACAGAACCCTGCTCTGCTCCTGCTTAGCTCCGGGGTTGGCTGTTTATCTGGTTAACTCGAACAAAGTCTGCTTTTCCCATCAGCCATGGGACCTCACCTTTACCTCTAATTATGTACTCAGTTCAAGCCTGAACTTGCCTTACTGGTGCCATGAGTTGGGCAGTACAGCTAACGAGAAAGCAGAGCATTATACTGTGGTGAACATCTGTCCCAGTGGAGTGCAGCCGTCCTGTGGGCTGGATCTAAAGAAACTAATCCACATACCCTCTTCCTGCACACTGTTTCCTTAAACATTGCCTGTTGTGAACTTTTTGTGAAGTTTTAAATTGTGAATCGTCTTAACCCTAGGCTAGCAGAAACTGAAACACCAATTGGTAGTATTGCTTTGTGTTCAGTTTATAAAATATGTTTATATTTGAGTGTCTGTGTGTGTCTATCTTATAATGATACAGCTAGAAGTTTCCTGGCCTGCCTGTATTTGGTGCTACATGTGTTTAGTGTTGACTTTCGTTGTTCCTTGCTGTTCTACAGACACCTTGTTTGCTTGTTGGTTATCATACTTTTGACATCCATTGTGCAAATACAATAGTCAGATTTCTTATTTTTCAGCTTTGCAGAGTATTGATATAGTCTATTTTCTTCTTTCTTGCCCACAAGGATCAGATATTTTACATGAGACTGACTGGAAAAGCAGTCCACAAAAGAGTTTCTGTATCCCAAAGACTGAAAAACCAGGGTGTTTTGTATTAACACAGGCAAAAGGCAAAGGACTTTGGTTTACTTATGATGTGAAAGGGCAAACCCCCTATTTATGACTTCTGTGTTCTTACAGGGTGGTTCCTGAATCTCCACGTTGGCTCCTGACACGCAAAAAGGGAGAGAAGGCATTAAAAATCATGCACAACATTGCAAAACACAATGGGAAATATCTCTCACCACATTACTCAGAGGTACTGTCATTTGTTTGAACTAGAGGTTTTTCTCTAAACTTTCTTAATCTTTTGAAGGATCAGTTGTGTTAAAATGCATTCTCTTTATGTGATGTGCAACACTCTTGCAGTGTCACACCAGAACAAGATTGTCAGTCCCATACTTGCTTTGTCAATTGTAAGAGGGTAAAAGTGAACTGGCTGGAAAGACACGGGCTGAAAATAGAAGTTTGCAAAAGAATGAATCAACTCTCATTTGCAACACTCCTACTTTAAAAACTTGTGGCAAATATCAGAAACTAGCCTGAGCACCAATGGTATTTCACAGTAGTTGCCATTTTAGCTGACAGAGTGAGTGGAGACAGCAGGATCCATTTCCCTGGCTCTTTTGCTAGAACTTCCTTTTACAACTCAAAGAGAAGATGCTGTAGAAAATCAGAATTTAAGTATAAATTTGCTTCCATCCCAATAGGGGGAAAATATGCCCCAAAATTCAAAATAGGGGAAGCTGTTCTTATTCCTGGCTGGGGGATATAACCGGTGAGATTCTCCCACCCTGGTGAGCAGTACCCAGTGCCAAGTGTGGCCTGAGACACATAGCAGGAATGTTGTGCTGCTGCAGCTCCCCCTCCACGTTCAGCCCTGTGTTCCTACACCTGCTTCTCCTCTCTAAACATCAGCATTTTCAAAGCATCACATCAGAATGGAGATGTGTGTCTTTCCCTGCTTTTTGTTTTAAGTTACATTAATTTTTTTTTCTTAAGTGTCCCTGCTCATGACCCTAAGCCATGCACAGCTGCAGCAGATTAACCTCCACACACCCAGATTCGTGCTGGATCTGTTCCTGGGACTTTTTTAATATGCAATGTCTGTTGTCCTTGGTGCTGTGCCCAGAGGAGAGAGAGCATCTCCAGGAAGCACATTAGTCATGGATCAAGTGTATTTCTCACGTTAACTCACATCAGAATTTGCTTTCATGTAGCAACTCCAGAATTTCAGGCAAAGTGGTGCAGATGTGGAGGGACAGGGAGAAGAGAGAGGCATTATCCATAAATGCATTTTGGCTAAGGTTTTCCAATATGTCTCTAACACATCCCTTACAGTAAGTCTCTTACATGGCTCTGGATGTAGCAGAGCCTTGCATTTTTATTGGCATGCAGAAACCACAGATGACCTTTGTATGAAAACAGATAAACATTTGCTTCATTTGCTCTGTGAGTTACGACGCTGGTACAGTTCAGCTCTGTCTTGAACTCACTAAATTAATTGTAAATTATAAACTTTTTTTTCACAGTTGTTCATAATTATCCTAGCATGTTGGAGTTTTTTTCCAAGCTAATTATTTTATTCTTGGTCTGTCCAAAAGCAGAATGGACTGCAACCAGCTGAGTAAGAGCTGCTTCTTGAGAGTCATGTATCAAAACTCCCTCTTTATATATATATATATATATTTCTACAATATAGACATATCTAAACATACATATTTCTAGTACACGTTAACTTATATGCATATGTATTATAGACATACATGGATGTACTGTCCTGTGCAGAATTAAGCATGTAGAGAACTATATGTTTGTGTTATGAGGAATCTTTAAAAATTATTGCAGAAAAACTGATATGTAATTTGGTGGGACATAAAAATGCCAGGGAAGTTGGTTATAAAACTTCCTCCAGAGTTTTCAGATAGTGTATCTTTGGAAACATGGGCCCTGTCATTGAATTCCTGACTGCACTGATGTGAATAGCAAAGCTCTCCTTGACTTCAAAGAACAAAAAGAGGATTTTTTTCCCCACAAAGAGTTGACTTTCCACAGTGATTTTTTTCTTCATCCATTAAAAAAATGCTTTGTCATGGTTGGGGTTATTAAGACTTTATTAATACATAAAAATATATGGTAGGAGCCATGCTGAATTTATCTTTAGTCATTTGGAAAACTAAACCCGTATTTGCACAAAAGCACAACTGATGGCTGGCAGCCTGCTCTTATAAACAAAGTCATGGCGGCTTTATAACCATAATATGACAGAGTCCAAGAGCAGTGCAGAAACCCATCAACCTCCGCCTCCCCACAAAGAGCTCTGGCGTGCAACAGAAGTGGCAGCGCTTTGAAGAAAACTTCTGGCTCTGGTTACAGAAGAAAAGCAAGAGGGAGTAGAAAGGAAGTTCAAACAAATGTGAGGTTTCTCTGTCCACTTACAAAGTTTTGTGTCGCTCAGTTATTAAAAAGTCATGTGTAAATACATCTGGCCAAATCTCACTGAAAAACATCTGTGCTACCTTATGATATGAAAAACAAATAGAAGGCGAAAGTTTTAGGCATAGCCCTGGCTGAGCCAACAACATCCTTGGGCAATGCCTCTGGCTTTACCCGTGTTCTCACCAGGGATCTGCATGTTCCCATGTGCTTCTTCATCCTTTCACCTGCATCTCCTCACTGGCTGGGTTCGTTTCCTTGGCCTCTGCGCCCGCGTGGGCAGCGGGTGCTGCAGTCATAGAGGGGTTTACTCCTCCCTTTGCTCTCTTAGGCTTCCTCTCAGGAGGGGGGCAATAACTGAGAGTCAAAGCAGCCAGGCTGCCTGAAATCCTCCTAAAAAGGTGCAGCAGGTTTAACCTCATGTTTCCCACAGCTGTTTTGAAAGTTGATGGCGATCCCAGCGGTGGCTGCCAGTTCTTGGGCGGTCTCACGGTTTGTCCCTGCCTAAAACCACCTCTGCCTTCTCTTCTTCGTCTTCCTCACCTGCCAAATGAACATATGAACAAAAGGGCTGCCACCTGGCTTGGACATCATGGTTAAAAACTGCTGGCCACAGTTAAAACCAGCCTCCATCAATGTGCCTAATCTCTTTTTGGCCCTGTTAATATTCTGGCTCCACAATATCCTATGGCAATGAACTCCAACGTGTAAACACAGGCAGTGTGAAATCCTGCCCTTTTCTGTTATTGTTAAACCTTCTAACTAATGATTTCATTGAGTGCTTCATTGTGACTGTATTGGAGGAAGCTGTGAACAGATTTACTACACTTTATAGGCAGTATGAGGACCATTAATTCGTACTTTGCAGGATTTTTTTCTTCCAGGGTAAAAGCCATGTTTAGCACAGTGCTTGTGTATTTTAAGACCCTCTGAAGGTCACCAGTTGAATGTCTTGTAGCACCCAAGTGCCTTCACAGATCTGCTCTTTCTCTCACTCTTCTTTTCTTCCTGCTGCCCAGCCGTGCAGCCAGCCGTGTTCCCAAGCCCATTGCTTGCTGCTCAGCCCCTCTCTCCCTGCTTCCTGCAGCCCATCGCTTTGCCCTTCCTGCCACAGTCCCCCTCCTCTCTGTCACCTCTGGCAGAAGGCAGCTTTGCTCCCAGTGACCCTGATATGACAATGACAGCTTATTGCCTTCCAAGAAATTCCAGGTCAACCTTTCTCAGTTTACAACAAGGAAATAATTTTTCCACTCTCAGGTCAAGATTGGGGATTTTTTTTCTGATTTTTGCATGATCATCGTTAAAGAAAGCCCACAGCCATGTCCAGTTATAAGCTATTTCCCATATCTGCGCACTGCTCTGGAGAGCTAAAAGCAGCAAGCTGGTTCATCAGCACCTTTGCTCGCTGGACTGGAATATTGCTGAGCACCATGTTTATGTAGAAACTCTGCCCCAGTGCCTGCCTGACCCCCAACAGCTGACTCTACTGCTTACTTTTCTCCTCAGATCACTATTAGCAATGAGGAGGTCAGCAACCCCTCCTTCCTTGACCTGGTGAGGACTCCCCGGATGAGGAGGAACACGCTCATCCTGATGTACGCCTGGTGAGTGCCCATGTCAGTCCAGCTTGTTACCAGGGTGGGGGGTTTTGGCGAAAAAATCCCTTGTGACTTTTGGAGTCTTTCCAGCTGCTTGTAGTCATTTGTTTGCCTCTCAACTTTTTTTCCCTTTGCTGTTTAGGTTCACAAGTGCCCTGACCTACCAAGGGCTTGTCATGCGCCTAGGAATTGTCGGAGGAAACCTCTACCTAGACTTCTTCATCTCAGGAGCTGTGGAGCTGCCTGCTGCTCTCCTGATTTTAGTGACAATTGATCGTATTGGCCGGCGCCTTCCCTTTGGAATAGGCAACATTGTGGCGGGAATTGCATGCTTCACTACTGCCTTCTTGCCAGAAGGTAATTCCCTTCTCAAAGTCAGGCTCTTCAGATCAATGACTTCTCTCTGACACCTCTTAAGCAAGGACAGGAGGCCGCACAAAACTGTAGATAAAAGCAAAAAGTGTCTGGTGATGCAAGCAGCACCACAGTCATGGAACAACATGCCTTATTTGCTTATAGACTCCTCTGGGACATGTAATGGTCGTATCTTTGATGGGTGGTGAGCAACAGCTGGGTGTAGTCTTAGGAAAAATATGTATAAAGGCCGTGTACTGTTCTTGAAGGCAAATGCAAAGGATGAGTATACAAACACAAAGGGAAAATACGCTCCCTGACTTGGAAGACACTTAATGATGTAAGAAATCAGTGATTTAGCTGAGGCAGCTTGGTAGTCTTCTCATTTGCAAATAAAACGATGCAAACCACAACACAACGTAGGGTCTGTGGCAGACAACGTGGACATTGCTGCCCTGCTCTCACTCTCCCAGGGGTTTGGACAATGTTAAGGGGTTGGAGGAAAGGTATGGCTTTTAAGTCATTGTTATCTGGTTTCAAGGACAACTAAACGGTCTGATATTGCACACAGGCTTCCCAGCAGTCCTATCTTTTCTTTAAATTGTTTTCCCTCCTGTGTATTTTTTTGTATCCCTGGGGAAGCATTTGGAGGTGCTCTGAAGCGAATGTTGCTATATCACGCTTTACCTTAGCATAGCTGGGGACCAGCAGCTAAATGGGCATTAGAGAGGCTTATTCCTCCCCAGGGACGTTCCTGTCAAAGTAAGGGACAGTCCTGGCCAGCCTTAAAGGTTTTACTTCCCGAAGTTATATCATGGGGCAACCGCTTTCCTAGAGAATAGCCATGAGAAGCCACTTCAGGAGTATTATGTGCCCATGAAAACAGGCAGGTTTGTGGTGAGTGCAAAATGAAATCCTTCAAAGAGGTGTGTTGGTTCACCTCCACCTCAGTTAAGCTCCCTTTAAAGGGATTCCTCCAAAAGTGCTTAAAATTACTACTGTATGGTTGAGGAGCTTCACTGCTTTAATAGAAACAGAAATGACGGGAGAGGGAAATGGAGAGAAAAGATCAACCATCTGTTCCTGGTGCCAGCACTGGTGGCTGTGTGACCGTGCCCTGGGATGTCATGTTGTCATCACTTGTTTGCATTCATTGGTTTGACCACTGAAGCCTGTGAGGACTAACTCTGCTGTCCTGGCAGATTTTCCCCAGGTCCCCACTGCTATGTGCCTCTCAGAAGAGCCGTCACATGTTGAGCAGATGCCGGCTGCCCCACACTCCTGTGGCAGCTCCCCCGATGCAGGGCATGGCAATTCAGGCACAGAGGGCCTGGTCACCATGTCATCTTCTGACTTTGCCAGCATCGTTCTCCACCTGTTAAAAAAGTACAAAGGACCTGCTGGGACAGCAGGGACTAGGGACTGTTGATCACCTGGATCTAGTGCTGTTGCACGTGGCACTGGGGAATTACTCCTGCAGGACACCTGGCTTTAGCACCTTCGTGTATTTTGGGCCACACCATATGCTGAGCACAGTGCAGCAGGTCTGGGGTTAGAGCAGGAGCATCGTGTGGGCCTGGCATGGCTTGAGCGAGGGGAGAAAGCAGTGGCCTGAGGGGCCAGCAGGATGCTGCCACCAGCCTGCTCTCAGTAGTGGTCAAGTGCTGAGGGGACCTTGCCCAGGTGAGGAGACGACAGCCTGGGGATTAGATACTTGCAGATGGGACACCTGAGGTCCAAGTCCTGCTTTCAAGAAAGGTCTATTTATACAGATGGGAAAAGCTGCAGCAGCAGCTTGTGAGAGCTCCGTCATGCTGGGGTGCTCACACAGTTCAAGTCCCCTGGCAGAGGGAGGAGGAACATGGACATCACCCTCACCTCGGGGGTCTGACGGACTGAAGGGGTGCCAGGGAGACAACATGGATTTGTTTTGTTCTTTCCAGCCTTTGCTTTTCTTTCAAGTGTTTGAAAACATAACTTTTCAGGGCAAAGGCAATGTCTCGCAACATGGGATGAAATTTGATGGGGGTTTGTTTGGTTGTTTTGGAAGGGAAATAAACCCAAGCATCTCATTTTTTGGTTCAGAGCAGGCTGAAATGTTTTCTTGTTCTTCCTATTGAAGTTTTGAGGAAACACAATCACTGCCAGAGCCCTCTCCAGTGGCACAGCTCCCCTTTGTGCCAAGTTCAGGCTTGCTGTTTCGCTTGCCTCCCCGTCTGCCCGGTTGTGGTTAGACCATACAGGCAACCGTCCTCTCCCAAGAGCATTGCAGAAGTGCTTATTGCATTCCTTGTGCTGCTCCTCCAGAGGCTACCAGCTCTCCAGAGCGGGCAGTCAAACTGCTGAGGGGTTGCACATGGCGAGACAGGATGGCTCTGCCCTGCGGTGTGGATGTGACCATTGCACCCCTTGCTGATGTATAAGGGCTCCCCGCTGATGTATACAGGGCAGTGGCTGGGTGCCAGGGCTCGAGCGGAGCTGGGAGAGCTGGGCAGAGCCACTGGGGCAGTGTAAGGCCCCTGGGCTGGTCGTGCCAGGTACAAAGACAAGCACCAGGGAAGGGAAGAGGGAGGATGGCCAGGAGTAGCATTATTAGGAGCGTGTCTAATGTGCAATGGCTAGAGAAATTATGAAGTGTAGTTGGCCTGCTCTGTGGAGAATTATTTTACTGTAGCATCCCTGGAGGTATATAAAAGACATGTAGGCATGGCACTTAGGGACTTGGTTTAGTGGTGGACTTGGCAGCGTTAGGTTTGCAATTGGACTCGATGACCTCAAAGGTCTTTTCCAACCTAATTTATTCTATGATTCTATGCACCTTTAGAGGTAGCTTCTTTGTGGTCAGAAGGCGGTGAGAGTCAGAGAGGTGACTCAACGGTGTTTCTTACAGCATAACATCCCTATGTAAATAAATGTTCCTTTCCAGAACACAATTTGGGCATGGTCGTGGAAGCTCATAACGTTCATTCTCCCACCTGTGCTATTATGCCCCACCAGCATCTAGAATCAATCGACTGGAAGTGATTTCTGATTCTCCAAAGCAGCCTCGCATGATGCTGGAAAGCAATAAATGCCAGTATAGACTGATATCTACAGCAGTGGCCTTTCAGTCTGATTTGCACTGATCCAGTGTTTCTGGGTTGTAGCTTCTGCTGACAGGGCCTGGGGTTCTCAGAAATGCTCTGCTGGTGCAGCAAAGCACACTTCACCCGGGTTTCTTTTTGAATGAACAGATATCCCATGGCTCAAAACAACGGTCGCCACGCTGGGAAGACTGGGCATCACGATGGCTTTTGAAATTGTCTATCTTGTGAACACTGAATTGTACCCTACGACGCTGAGGTACGTCAAAGCCCCCAGGAATCTCTCAACTTTTCTCTCTGCTTTTCTCAATTCCCTATTTCACCGCTGTTTAGTAAAACTTGTTTTTCTTCAGAGTGTCCTAACTAAATAGTCACTGCTCAATGTGGATGGCATATATTGACGACATAATTTTGGAGCTAGGTCTACATTCTGCTCCTTAAACTGCTGGTTCATCTCTTTGGTAGCACCTCTCAAATACCTGGCACTGTTTTTCTTTTGCAGAAACTTTGGTGTTTCCCTGTGCTCGAGTTTGTGTGATCTAGGTGGGATCATAGCCCCCTTCCTGCTTTTCCGATTAGCAGCCATTTGGTTGGAGCTACCTCTAATTATTTTCAGTAAGATTTGATTTAAAATGTACTTTTGGTTTAAATATCCTCCTCCTAACAGAGCTTTTCTTTTGGGGCAAAAGTGTAGTGTGTGGCCTCATCTCCGCCTCAGACCAGCCCCTCTCAACCTTCATGCCTAGAGCAAGAGGCTGAGCGGCAAATGGGTGAAATGTGGGTGATGTCATGGCATGCTATGGAAGAGCTCAGGTCTGCTTGGGTAACTTGGCTGAAGGAGCATAAAAGAAACTATATGAGGTGCTTTAAGACTGAGAAACCTTACAGCTAAGTTCTGTAACTGCAGAGAAGTAAGCTTAGTCTCCCAAGAGTAGAGGTTAATGTCCTTTAAAAAATACTTAGTTTGGGTTTTTTGGTATATACAGTTATGACTATGGATGTTGTATTAACTATGACTTCGTATTCCTATCAAACTCTTTTCCTCAGTTGCATTTTGGAAAAAATGAGCCCTGCAGAGTAATTCTGTGGAAAAAAAAGTAATTATTTCTAACAAGGAAATGGGAGTCTGTGGCTAAACCAGACTTCCAGGAGATACAGGTGACTGGGAAAAAAGCAAAAAGGGTAGGATAGAATAAGAATGGAAGTTGGTGCTAATGACAACTTTAGCTGAAAACAAAAATGGAAAGACAAAAGACATTTTAAAAGATTTCCATTATTCCAAGAATAGACATATATAGAAGTACAGTGTTCACATTATCTAATTCTGAAATTCTGCTGCTGCTGAAGGACATATGAATTCCCTGTGTCTTGAGTAAACAGCTACAAAATCAGAGAGGATCAGAGAGGACTGTGTAACAGTCAGGGAACATTTTACATTTTGCTCCAGCCCTTCTATTTTTGACTGATCACATTACTTAAATTATATCTATGCAGGAAATTATTCCAAAATAACCATTCCTGATGAACTATTTCAGATTGGCTCTGCATTTGAATGCTTTTTCCCAAGGATGAATTTTTATTCTGAATCACATAATCTACTTTGGCCATGGATACACGAAGAGACTATTTCAGGAAAATATCAATGGTCTCAAGAAACACAGATGCATCTACGTGATAGAGCCCCTTGAACAAAGGCAGATTTGTCTTATGTGAGAAATACCATCCTGGTTCCAGTGCAATTTGTATGCACTTGTCCATGTGCACTTATATCAGGTTTTTTACTTCTAAGATCTCCATTTTGGGGCAATTCAGGCTGCAAATGAACCCCTAGACCTCAAGTTTTTTTGTAATATGTTAAATTAATGTAGCATAAAGTTGTTTGATAAGAATAGGGTAATCAGAAATAGCTGTTGCACTTTAGAAGTCTCACTTCAACCTTAATCTGAATAAATTTTCCTCAATGGATAAACCCTGAAAATAAGAAAAGTAACAGTTTTCTGATTGCTTTTGTATTTCTTCAATGTCCATTGTAGGTATTCTCGCAGTTGTCTGCGGCCTCCTAGTATTGCTTTTACCAGAGACAAAGGGTATCTCCTTACCAGAGACAGTGGAGGATGTGGAGCAGCTTTCAAGGTATAAAATATATTTTCTTACTTTTACTTGGGTGAGGTTTCCTGAGGGTATTCTCCTCCAACCTCATCAGCTGTCATAAATTATTGATGTTTTCCAAGTGTCAAAGTAATTCCCTAGTCAGGTTGATGTTATGTTATATGGTGGTATTTTCCTCAACAGAAACGTGAACTTTTCAGTACCACTAAGACCGGTTGTTAAAAAAAAGAATGGAGATAGAATCTGTATTTTTCTCATAGAGACACAAAGTTGTCTTGTGCACCTCTGGAAGCAGAAACTAATAGTGTGCAAGAGAGATACTGCAAAGTATAACCTGCAACTCTCTGCTCAGGAAAACCAGCTATTACCTCAATCAAAGCATCCTGTGAAGAAGGGCCCTTGATCATGGGAGCATTTCCACAATTTGTGAAGTCATTGAAAAGTCACATACAAGATGAATTTATAATTGAATAGTTGTAGGCACGGCTTTCCCACTCCTGGCACACAGCAAGCCAGACTCTTCACTGCACTGCAGGGGAACATTTACACCTTGGCTAAATTTCTTGAGGAGCTAGCGCTATACATTAATGTTTCAAGCAGTGGCTTTGGATATTACATCAACAACTTTTGGTTGCTTCAATGTACAAGCTAAAGAAAGAGGAAATTTTCTATGCAGAAAGTAAATGTTTCAGTACTGCAGCTTGGACTACAACTTGGACTACATCTTTCCCTGTTTCTTTCACCCTTATACCCCTCTCCCCTTCTGTTTCTTCAGTCATTTTGGTAAATGTGGCAAGAAACGGAAACACCAGGACACCAACTCCTATATTTGACCTTTGAAGGACCGCACTGAGCAAAGAACCTTGTTCCCGTACTGGGAATTTGTTCTCCACCTGCTACCACTTCAAAATTTGCTGCAGAGTATGGATTAAACTCCATGTTCTTCTTCTGAGCACAAGGACGTTTAAAACAAGCAGTGTATTGTTCTACAAATATGGAATAAACTCTTTTTTTTCTGAGTATGCTGTTTGCAAGAAGGGAGCACTCTGTGGTTCTTGGTAGAGAACAGAACAGCTTTAAAAAGATGCACTGTCCAGCTCAGTGAGCTCTTATTTATTTCTTTATATTTTTGAGCCATTTGTTTATTTCTATTGTTAGCATATACCTTTGGGTGGGGAGGGTTTAAAACGGTACTGCTTGCTTAAGATTTGGATGACTTTGAGAAGGAGAGGATGAGCATTTCAACCTGTTCTCCTTTGCCCCTGGAGAATCTGGACAAATAGAAGATCTGATGGCTCAGGAAGGACGGTGCTGGTCAGGGTGGCCCTTTTTCTGGTTGGGAAGGATGGGAATCAGCGGCATGCATCAGGAGACCCTTGCCCTGGTCTGATCCTCTCCTCCAGTGAGCCTTTGCCACAAAAGCCCTGCTACCCTCCCTGTTCAAGGGCTTTCTGAAATGTGGCAGCAGTCCTCCTCCTCTCCTTCCCAGGGCTTTATGTAGCTGTCACATCCTACACAGGGCATTAGCTCTGCAGGTCAGATCGTCCTGCTGCCCATTGGTGCCTCCCCTGAGACCCAGCTGGGGTTCATGTGCCACCCCATTGTCCTGTCCCCTGGCCAGGGACTCCGTATCTCCAAGGGAAGGGCTTCTGCCTGCTCTCCCTGTTGGGTACTTTTCCAGCCCTCACTTTCAAGAGCATGCTGATTTTTTGCCTTCTAAAACATACTCTCTGCCCATCCCTACAAACCAAATTCCCTCACCCTGACCACTGCCAAGGTGACCTGCAATTTCTGTCTTCTGTCTATTATTATTTGTCATCTTTCTGCCTTGAGGATAAATTACTCGGGTTGTTAACAGGGATGTTAAGCTGTCTTGGGAAAATGAGCAGGGATGAGGCAAGAGCTTTGTTTATGGAAGGAGGTGTTAACTGGTCCTGGTTGTTTCAAGCTGACCTGTAGAAGTGGTGTTTGAATCTGTGGCTCTGCAAGCAGATAGCAGGGACAGCCTGCCTCCCCTTTCATCTGTATGACATTCTTCATCAAGCATTGGGTCCTGGCCACTGACAGGCAAGCAATACATTCCTTACAGTGAAGGACTTGAGAAGATGTGGTGTTCAAAAAATTTCCTGTTACCAACAGAGAATTAAACAAGAAAAAGAAAGCCACGGAGCTCTTGTAAAGGGCCTGATAAGCTCAGAACATAACATATTTGACATAAGCAAATATAGGACTTAGTTTTGAAGGTTCATACCACAAATGAGTAACGTTAACATTACAGTCAGTGCAGCAGAATCACTACTGCTCTAGTCTAACCATCTTAAGAGCACACATAGGCAGGTGCCTGCACAGCGGGATTTCCTATGGTGAGGAATATAGTGTGCATTTCAACAGTTCCTGACTCTCCCTGCCTTTTCCCAGCAACTGCCCGTACCACCAACCCTGCTGGAAGAAAACAGGACCTTTACTAGTAATCTCGGTCTAATGTTTGCACACTTTGAGCAGTTAGCGATAAAGGGCTGTCTTTCAAGGCTGTTTCTAACTTCCTCTGAGGCATAGTTAAAGGTCAATGGGGTGCTTAGCAAAAGTCAGTAGTGATTGAAAGATATGAAACTAAATGGGCATCTCATAATGTATCCGGCTAATTGGTGGTATCTAGAAGACAACCCAAAACTGGAGCTATTGCTGCAGGGAGAAAACTCCTACACCAATGCGGTCTTCTGCAGGTAGCTGTAAACTCCCCAGGGCTGGCTGGCAGAGACTAGCCCTGAACTGGAAGCTGTGGGCTTGCACTGGCCAGGTGCCGCGTCTCAGGGCAGGGTGGGAGCACAGGCGCCTGGCCGCAGAGTTCAGCCCTGCCTTCCTCACACCCAGCCAGACTGCACAGCAGGCATGGCCTTCTGAGAGCCAGGGTGAGGCACATTGCATCAGATGCAATGCTGTATGAGCTGAGCCTCCCTCTTCCTTTTAATGTTTCTTCTTTCTGAATTTTAGATTTTTTAAATCGGTTTCTTAAACACTACAGTAGTCTGAGAAGGACTGTGGAGATCATTTAAAGCTACAGCTTGCCAGAGAAATGTCAATATTATTTGACAGCTGATACTGTTTGTGGGCAACTAAAATGTGTTGAGAAGTGTGAGACACAAATACTTGTTTCTGGCCTTTCAGACTGTTCTTTGTTTTGCATAGCACCATATGTTGCTCAGAAGAGAATGTAAGTGAAATATTTCAGTATGTAAAATGGCTAGGAGCAGTGTCAGAAGTTTGGATGTATGTATTTTCTAAAAATTCACATGTAAGGGACAGCAGGAAAAAGCCTGTGTATGTATTCTGACTTGTAATATGATAGTACTTAACAACACCAGGTAGAGTCTGTATTTGGTAGTGGCTCCTGTGCTAGCTCTTACCCCTAACAGGGGGATTTTATAAGATGGAAAATCTTCCCATCTCTGTGAGACTTTGGGTTGCCTCATGAAGGTTGTGAAATGGGTAGTACCTGTTGTACAACCAGCGGTTTGGTAACGGTGGGGTTACATGGCTGTAGGTGAAAGAAGACAGCTGAGGTGGTGGGAGCAGAGGGAGAACTTCAGCAAGGGAGGACCCAGGGGGAAACCAGCCAGGGTCATGCAGACCACTGGACAGGCTGCTTGTTTAAAAAAAGTTATTATAAATTCATATGTGCCTCAAAGCACTGAATACATTGACCCTTACAGGAAAGCCCTACAAACTTTTTAGGTGGCAAAGCAGTGTTCTCCTAAACTGCATAGGCTGACACTAAAAAGGCTGTTGTGACACACCTCAGTGAGAGGAACCTCTCTTCAGGAGGGGCCAAACACTGCCAGCTTTAGTTGTCTTGCATGTGTTATACTTCAGAGGCTCAGTGAGAGATGTGATGTGCATAGCAGACAAAGGATCACCTTACCACTGCCAAAGATGCACATTCAACATGACCTCAGAAACCCAGGAGCTGCGTTCTTCCTTCCTGCAGAGAAATTCCCCAGACCAACAAATGAGTGAATGTGCTATTTGGTCCAAATGCGCCGCTGCTGCCAAATTTGCCTTGTTACTTCATCTAGTCTGTGCAAGTGATTAGTGATAAGTGGCATTTTTTATTGCCATTGACACTATCGCAGAAGGAAAAGATCACAATTTACGCACTTTAGGAGGTTATGAGGTGGGACTTCTGTAGCTGTTCAGGCGTGTCCAGGCATTTCTGGTGGGTTTGGCAAGGACAGGAGGAGTGGGTTTATCTGCCTATAAGCCAGGTATTAACCAGGCCTGCAAGAGTTCATATCTGAAGAGCTGTACAAATAAAAGACCAAGCTGCAACACAGAATTTCTGTTGTCAGGGAAGTACTGTGCGTATTTATTGGCTGACTTAATAATCCAAATGAATAGCTATAGAAAACATGCAGGAAGGTATTTGTGCCCAGTGAATCCCTCCTGACCAGAGAGGTGGGTGAGGAATGCTTTATCAGAGCTATTCCTGCTCAGGAAGGCAATGCCCTGAGATCATTGATTCTCCCAGAATCAGAGTCCAGGTGTAGAAGCTGCAAAAATCACCCTGCCACCTAACTCTGTTTTATAGCTCTTATCTCCCTTTCTAGCTGTTGTGGTTTATCCCCAGCCGGCAACTAAGCACCACACAGCCACTCACTCTCTCCCTGCTGGTGGGATGGGGGAGAGAATCGGAAGAGTAAAAGTGAGAAAACTTGTGGGTTGACATAAAGACAGTTTAATAGGTAAAGCAAAAGTGGCGCACACAAGCAAAGCAAAACAAGGAATTAATTCCCTACTTCCCATCAGCAGGCAGGTGTTCAGCCATCTCCAGGAAAGCAGGGCTCCATCAAACCTAACGGTTACTTGGGAAGACAAACGCCATCACTCTGAACATCCCCCCTTCCTTCTTCTTCCCCCAGCTTTATATGCTGAGCATGACATCATATGGTATGGAATATCCCTTTGGTCAGTTGGGGTCAGCTGTCCCAGCTGTGTTCCCTCCCAGCTTCTTGTGCACCCCCAGCCTGCTCGCTGGTGGGGTTCTGTGAGAAGCAGAAAAGGTCTTGCCTCTGTGTAAGCACTGCTCAGCAGTAACTAAAACATCCCTGTGTTATCAGCACTGTTTCCAGCACAAATCCAAAGCATAGCCCCATACTAGCTACTGTGAAGAAAATTAACTCCATCCCAGCCAAAACCAGCACAACGGTCTATGGGAGAAAAAAAAAGAACTCCTAGGATGCAACCCATCTATTTTGTATATACATGCATACAAAAAATAAAAACATAATTTAAATTAAATGATGTGCAGCTTGGCATGCCTGGGAGTGGACCTCTGCACTGCGGAAAGTGGGGAAGACAAATCCCAACCCAGCAAGTAGCTGTGTTACTTGGAGTATACTCAGCACACCCTGGAGATGCAGGAAGGGGTCCATGCAAAGCCAGGGGTCTCCAGGAGCCTGTGGGGTGCTCCCTGGCTGATATGCAAGGGGTGCAGAATGAGAGCGGGGGTTCATAGTTAGCAAGTGTTTCGCTTTGGCGAGTGTGAGCCAAGCGTTCCCTGGAAAGCATCTCTAAAGGTCTAAGCTTTCACTTCCTATAACCACAGGCATGTGTACATCATTTTATTTTAGAGGAAATAAAAGTACTTGTAACGGTTATATAGTGAGATAAAGTTATATAGTGAAACAGGATGGGTACTATGGACAACAAAATTTTATAATACATTAAACACATTGTTATTACTTGCTGTAATGATTGACAGTTATTTCTCTGTCTTCACTATGAACTAACTTTAGGCTGAGGCCATTTTTTATTCACTGTGTTAGCTCTCTGATGCAATATTTGTACTTTTGCTGACACACAGATTTCCATGTCAATAAAAAATATGAAAATACAAACCAAATGTGTTTCCTTCTTTTTTTTTCATCCCGTGTATTTAATGTTATCGGACATATCTAATAAAACTTCACATGCATATAAGACATACACAGTGCGATTCTTCTTTGGTCTGTATCATTAATTTGCTAAGAGGCTCAGACAACTCATAGAAAATGAGAAGTATTCTCCTTTCTTCATTTGTTAGAAGGGCATCTTGGGAAAGTCAGCCTTAGAAGAAAAAAGTCATTGGAGAGCCTAATATAAGATTGAAATGCAAATGTCCAGTTACAGTTGAGGTTGGTTTTCTTGGCAATAACTGTTAATTTATAGCAATTTAAAATGGATGATCATATTTCTTTTACTTTCTTATGAACGATTGTAGCTTTAATAGTGCACTTGGAATCTTATATTTCTAATGTGCATACTGCTTTCCAGGAGAGGGCAGTCCATACCCAGGATCAGTTGTTTTCCATTACACTCTTAATCCAAGGAATATAACTGGAAACTCGAACGTAAACACCAGGTTTCATAGGTTGGGCACAGCCAAGACCCCAAGAGGTGACTCCATGCTGGACAAATTTATCTTGGTCCAGACAGACTAGAGGTCCTCCACTGTCCCCCTAAACAGAGAAAGAACAGGATGATTCCTTCACGGACAGCCCCATGTGCAAGCGTGGCCTTCTCACAGGAGGCACAGAAACAGAAGTACCTCTTGCGTGTGAGGACCACACAAGTTATAAGAAAACACTGGAGCTCTAGCCAAAGAAGAGTTCTCCATGCATGTGGTGAACACTGTTGTAAAGTCATCTCTTCCCATCATCCAAGTATTGCATTTATTTTTGAAGTAAGGGGATTTGGTGAGAAGGAATCTGATTGCCCTTAGTAACTTAAACTGCGCTTCCTGCCTCAGTCTCTTCTCTGAGGTCTTTACAGCTTCCTGTTGTTACTAGATGATCAAGACCAAGTGAATGTATGCATTCAAGCCATGTATGTTAAAAGACATGAGTGCACACCCCCCAATGGCCTGCTTGCCCATCACAGTGCTTGTGCATAGGGTATCTGTGAGGTATTGGCAATGGCATTGACCTGCCGGCTGGGGCAGGCGGTCTGCTGTTTTCACACTTCTTTACAGAGCCATCTCTAGCTTTTCAGGAAGGAAAGCTTCCATCTTGATTCACTATGTTAAGCTTTTCTGAGCCCTTTCATATATTTAAAGAAACTGAAGAACTCAATTTCAAAACCTAGACTTCTGGAGAAAGCCTTCATACCACACTTGTGAGATGAGCTACTGCTGACCATATTCTTTTCAGCAAAAGGGAAGTCCAGCATGCATTTTGCCTCACCCAGTGTGATTTTCACAGGCACTGGCACTGACACTTGGAAATTAGTAGTTCCTTTGGCCCTTGGTATGCCTGCATGGCAGACTCCACTGCATTGTTCCTTGACTGCTAACTGAGATGTCTCAGGTTGTTAACTGAGCTAGCTTGGACATTGCAGCTAGTCTAGCCGAGGCAAGCAAAGTGGCCTAGGAATAAAAAATCAGACCATTAGTCATTCTAAGTTGGCTTCCACACACCTGACTCGAGCAGCTGTGTATTACCATGTCCTTTGTAGTTCAGGCTTATCTGAAAAATTACCTGCCCCACTTCCTAGCAGCAGACAAGGGAGCAAGGGAAGAGCTGAATCCATGTGCATTTTTCAGCTCATATGCCATGTGGCGTGGCAATATCCCAAGGCTAATTCTGAGCCTCTAAAGCCCAGAAAGCAAAGCACTATTTGATTTGAATGTGCTTACAACGAACTCTGATGTTCACAGACTTCCTTACCTGGCAGCTATCTGTGCCACCATGAATATTCCCAGCACAGAGTTCGTGGTTTCTGACTCTACCATTCAAAAATTCAGGGCGGTTGCATATTTTATTCTCGATTACAGGGAAACCAGTTTCCTTTAAGTAGCCATCACCACCAGTTCCTTTGCAAATAAAAACAAAACCAAAACACAATAAATGACAAAGGTAAATGAACATCTTCACAAAACAAACATCAAGGTATGGATAAGCAGTAAAATAAGCATAGTGTTTATGCACTATGCATAGAGTTTCCATGCATGATACAAAGTGATACCAAAGTTAGTAAGCGTTATCAGTGTCACGGTACTTATCACCCTCTACCACCCATTAAAATCCACACTGCACTTGGTTGACCTTCCTGCTCCCACAGTACATCCATATGGATCCAGTACCCACTGATATTTGTGGGAGTCATTCCCAAGCCATTTTATTTTTCTGTATCTGAGTGTTCTTCTCTGTGGAAAAAGGAGGTAGGAAGTAAACAGTTGAAAATGGCATGATGGGCAGAAGCAAGGAGGCAGAGAAGGTACTGATGCCCTTCTCAACCAAGACAGAGTGGGAGGTTTTGAAAGTGAGTTATGTTTATCTTTGTGTGAGATCTGAACCAGGCTGGTTGGGAGAAAAAAATCATTCAAGAGAAGAAGCAAACTGACCTTCATGTGATTAAGAAATAGCCTAAATCTAGAAAAAACCTTCCTTCTGACTGCGTAAAAGCCCACTTTGGGGAAAAGCAGAGTGGACTGAGAGATAAGAGTCAGCAGCCCCTTAGGTCTGATTCTCCTCTTTTAGTATTGGTTTAGGGGGTTTCAGTTTACATAGCTCTGAGTGATTTAGGAGAATCTAAATCAGAGGGAGACAGTGGAAAGAATGGCAATACCTGATGAATTTTGATGAAATAGGTATGCATGCAAGCTTGTGTGGGGTGTTTTTTGGCACAAAGAGAATACGCTTTGGATACAGGTATATACCAATCTCCAAACACAGAGCTTTCAGATGTGTTAACGCTGTCTCACCTTTTGTATCCCCCCAGCCTGTCACATAGCACTCCTCTCTTCCTCCTAACACAGCATTTTCTTTTGGCAAACAAACTGGGATTACATGATTATTGATGATTGCTGGGCTGAAAGAAACAAACAAGAGACTCATACAGGAACAATCATTAGCACATTTGTCTCTGATACCACCTTCAGGTTTCTAAAAAGATTTTATATACAGTCAGCCTTTTTTCTCTGAAATCCTGAGCTTCAGGTAAAGGGTTTTTCTGATGTGCAAAACTGCTTTTGTTTTAGGCTCTAATCCCTCCGAATGTGATACACAAAAGGAAAAGATCTGAAATGGAGAACAGTTAGAGGCTTTTGATACTAAAATTACTGACATAAGTCCAAGAGAATGCTTTGACTTAGGCTAATGCATAGCCAACAAAACCTAATTACAAAGCTACTTAGGGGTATGTATTAGTGGCAACACAAAGGTGTTAGCTTGCTCTGTCTGCATCCAGTCTGACTATTTATAAATCACTTTCAAACCAGACACTTAGCACACAGCAGAACCCAAGTCAGTCTGAGTTGCCTTTGGGTGCAGCTAAGACTAGGCTCAATTAAGAAGCCACACATGGCATCTGTTTTGGACCTGCATTGCAGCCATGGAAATCAAAGCACAAGCACCATATGTTCACATCTGCTTGCAGCTGTATGGACATATTCCTTTTGATTACACAGTGCCTCGGTGAGAGTTTCAGATGAATGGAAACAGATGCAAGAAGGGCCGTACTGGATATTGCATCAAATGTGCATACTCTTTGCCTGCACACTGGACAGACCTGCTGGAAGAAGAAATCTCCCCACCACAGCATGGAAACAGTATGGGGTGACATCATGCTAATATTGCAGCTTCCAGTCCTCATTATCTTATCAAGGTAGAAGCATGTAGAAACACAGACTAAAAGGTCCTCTAGGCATTACGTCCCCCTACTCTGCTGCCACTGCCTCACCTCCCAGCAGCTGGCACCCAGCGCATTGCCAGCCTGGGTCACTGTCCCTAGCCCTCCTTCCCTCCCAAGGCAGCCCCTTCCCTTTCTGAAGCCCTGCAGCTGAATCCTCTTGGTTTCCAATGGAGCTTCTGCAGAAAGGGAAGAAAGAGAGGGTCTTAAATCACTGATTGAACATAGTGTATACAGAAACACACATTTCCACGACACCAGCAACCACTGCTTAGTCGATTTGTCCCATCAGAATGAAGTAACGCTTCAGGTGAACGGGTACCTGCTCAGTTTTAGCAGAGCAATGTCCACCCTGTGTGGCTCCTTGAACAATTTCTCAACATCCCGTTTTTGCACTGATGCCTCTGATGCTCTCTCTCTGTGTAATCCAAGGTATACTTTATACGCAGATGGCCGTGAGGACCTATTGGAAATGATTGCACATGGTGAGCTGACAAACACACACCCAGGGCGTAGACCACTTTTATGATGTTATTGGGCACCTTGTTCTGTCAAAGCCAGAAAAATAAAGCCAGCTTTGGCGTAAACTTAATTTCTTAACCCCTTATTATGGCACATGAAATCAAGTTGGCAAAAGTTGTCACTGTCACTCATTGTTTCTTCAGTCAAAACTCTGTTTTAATGAATGATGAATAGACTTGGCTCAATTCTCAACTGTTTGCAAGTTGAGTTGGGACAGCTCAGAATGGTTATTGGGTCCATTTTGTTTCTCCTCTGATTTTCTATCTAGTGTAAGAAAATGCTGGTGCAGGCTATAACAGATACTTACTTTTCTAAGCAATGAGCGGCAGTAAGAACCCACTGAGGGTCTATCAGAGTTCCCCCACAGAAATGCAGGCCAAAACTGTAATAGAGCAGAAAGGCATGAAAAGGGCAGTGGTTTAAGGCAGGGAAGTGAATTCTACTGCAGTTCAACAGGTAATCTTTCTAACATGTACGCCTTTACAAACTAAAGACATTATTCCACATTTTCATTAAGAATCAACATTTTACTTTCCTTGAACAATATTTCTTACAATGATGGTAGTGTTGTGTGGACATTTTTATAAGGTCTTGTATGCAAACACCTAGATCTTTGTTCTTGACCAGTATTTCTATTACTGGAAAACCTTACGTGCAGTGATGTATACCATTTTAGAGATTCTGGCTTTTATCTAGCTCTGATCACGGTCAGAAAGCCTGCAACTGGCCTTGATTCCTAGTTTTGCTGATAACTTTGCCAGTAGGATCAAACGCTTACATGGAAAGACCAATCAAGGTCTGTACTAGACGTACTTCAACCTTTGCTTCTACTCATAGGATGCTGATTCTACTGTAGGATATAGTGACAGATTTAAAGTCATTCTGCCTTTTAGTGAAATGTTTTTGAAATTAGCGGTTGTATTGATTCTATAGATATTTATCACAAAACAGAGTATTCTTGGTTGTCTAAATGACCTTCTTTAAGATTAGCACACATAATATATAGCCTTGAGGTATTTTTAAATTAAAATAAAGTTTAGAATGCTGCAACCACATACGCTAACGTCCTGTGAGAGGCAAAGCTTCTTTGCATGTGCAGTCTAATGTAATGGGGAATGGCCATACCTTGTCCGGAGACTGATTTGCCAGGGCCAGGAGTGTGGATGCGAAATACACCCAGCAACAATCCTTTGAGCACACAACTTTGGTCTGAACTTGGATTTTCCACATTCATACTGAGCAGGAGCTAGAGAATAAGAAAAAAAAAATACTGTAAGGAACTTTAGCATATTTGCTATACATTCATTATGCATGCAGAAAACTAGAAGGTCAACCTGTTACATTTGTCACTTCAGCTTTTGATTCTCTGCAGACCATTATATACCATGGATCCCCTATATTTTGTTAGATTACCTTCATCTGGAACACTTAAAAATGCCTGGCAAATTTTTTTCACATACATTATTCAGTGGTCAGCAAATTACACATGGATAGATCTACGGTCAGATAGAAAAAAAGAGAAAGGAAAGGAGAAAGAAACAGAGAGAAAGAAAAAATAAATTCTCCCAACATCTTTAAATGTACTCTTACAGATGCCAGCAATGCAATAGCTGCACTGGCAGCTGTTTTCAGACTAATCTTGGTAGTACAGCACATGAAATTCAATCACCATCTCTGTAGAACAAAATTTTGTCCACTCATCTCCGGATCTTTTGGTACTTCAGATGTCTCTGAGTTATTAAAAAAGGGTATTTCTTATTTAGCCATGGGAAACTGACTCTTATCAACACCGAATTTAGAATTTGTTGTCAGCAAAAGGAACTAACTAATGAAATTAAAGGCAAAAGCCACATTTTCTCTGTTCTTTAGCCGAACAACTGAACAAAAAAAATATTAATTTTAAAAAGAAATTGGATCTTCAAAATGAATACAGTAACCATGTAAAAATGCCATTTTTTCCCCAAAGAGTCCCAGCCCAACACTTTCAATGAAGTAGTATTTTTACAGTTACAGGATGTGCATGCTATAAAACATCTTTCTTTTTCTTGCTTGCTCCATTTTGGGGCTTTGATCAGAGCACGTTTTCTGCCGCTCACAGCTGAGAGGGTAGAGCAGCAAGAAAGTCACCCTCCTTTTGAGTGGGAACGACCTCTCTTCCTGGCATAGCTTTTGCCGTTGATGGACATGAAAGGACTTGAAACCAAAATGTTGTAAAACTTCATTGTTGTACACTTTGTTGCACCACCTCATTCAGAGTACTGCATGGCTTAACTACTAGTAACAAAGACAAGGGCATTTGGTTAAATATTTAGGGCTGATGCACTTTCCAGACCTCTGATATGGTACAATATCGGAGGAGGGAAAATCTGTTTTACATCCAGGACAGAACCAGAGCCACATGAGCAGGGGTTGCAAAAATTTTGTGGGGATAATAGCATCCTTTGTTCGGCCTGGCCACAAACACAGTTATGCCAGGTGACCAGGCAGGAGCAGTGGAAATTTCTACAGGAACAGCCTTATTTTGAAACACATGGCAAAACCCCTGTGAGCTTCAGTGGGCTCCAGGTACATCTTGTGCTGGGTTTGCGGCTTCCAAGGAATAAGCACCATTCTTAAGACCTCAGACACAGATCTTGAGCATCACTTCCCCACAGCCTTAATTTCCAGTCCAAAGCTATCGCACTGTCTTAGATCAGTCTTTCAGATTAATCACTAAATGTCCTCCAGTTGTCATAAAAGGTTACGGGAGAGGGAGACACTAGTCTTTAAAGGAATAATTACGGCACTTGGGAATGTCACAGTACTCCCAGGCTTTTCTTGGGTCTGTTGTGTAGCACCACGGTCCATTCACATCTCCATCAGGATTCCTGCAATACTGTAACAAAGAATAAAGACACCAGCTATTAACCAGGGGACAAAAAAACCTACCAATGCAAGTTTCAAAGTAAAATCAAATTAAAATTGGGAAATTTTTTTTTACTTCCTTACTGATAAGTGATTTCCAATTCCCTTTGTAAAAATTTGTTTCATTTTTCTATTTGCTCTGTGAGTTTAGAAAAAGATAATAAAAATGAACCCTCTTCAACTGTCTTCAGCCAGTAAGCTTCACTAGTGCAAGCTTGGACCTCTGAGCTCTCAAAAAGTAGGAGATCTTGACCTAGGATGGGATTTTCTAAAGCACTAAACTGTCTACTCCTGCTTCCACTGCAGTTAGTAGGAGCAGTAGGGTCAGCCCTGAGGTCTTTTCACACCCACTCTGATTGCATGAGTCCGGGGTGAGTGGGTATTGTGTAAGCTGCTCTTGCACAACTTGGTGGTGCCTATGAGTCCCAGGGGAAGGGGTGCAGTGTCCACCCTAACATGGGGTGCCTGGCTAGCTGAATCACTCCTTAGGTCTTGCTGGCCATACTGACTGATCTCTGCTCAGCACAGACACCTCACACAACTGCATGCTACCAGATATTTTTCTAGTTCCCTTCCCTACTCTGAAATATATCCCATATCTTAGGAAAAAGGAGAAAATATTTGCTTCCCTTCTGCAAGAGTCCCTGCCAAATGCAAGAACCAAAAAGTTATGGCAGGCAGCTTTTTGGCAGGAGTTTCCCCAGTCTGAGCTGGAATTCAATACAAGGTATGTGATGCCATCAGAGGATTGGCTAAAGCAAGCTCTAAAATCATGTACCTGGAGAAAAAATAGTTCAAGCTGGCAACATCAAACAAGCTCTTTATATCACATACAGAGCTTGTCATAGACCAGGCAAGTATTGTATATGGGATGTTACAAGTCCAGAGAATTCGTGATGAGTACATATGTTAAGACTAGGGAGATGAAGGTTAAAGATGGAGAATAACTTACAGGATAGGTCAGATGCATGTATATCCTTGTATCATGGGCTGTGGCAGAAGTTGGAGGGCTGGAGGGGGAATTTGTAGAGGATGGGGCCTGCAATACATCAGCTATATATCTCAAGGAACTTGCACTGAACATTGGATCCCTCGCCATCTCACCCTTCACTGTTACTACTGAAACCTATGACCCCAGGTGCTCTTTCTGGCAGACGAGGCAGAGATGCTGCCCACAGACCAACTCAGCAGTGAGGAGAAGCAAATGCCTATCTGAAGCCTCTTGGCTGTGCTGCAGAAGCATTCAACAGAGTTTCTGGACTCTGTTGTGTCCCACAGAAGTACAGACTGCTCATGTCAACAGACTACTCATGTCAACAAGAATTAGCACTATCAGGTTCTTGGATTGAACTGAGGAAAATAATTTACAAAGACCTGGCATGAAATACTTGCTGAGGGACCATGAAGAAGATGGGCAAAGCTCAATGACAGCAAGTATTAAATGAACAGCTGCTTACATTTTTATCTAGGCCTGCTCCTGGATGAGTCATGGGAGTGAAATAGTCATGGCTATGAGGTCTCTGAGAACTCCACTCTTGACAAGTCCTGCCCCTTGCGGTTTTTGCTACTGTGCCACGATAATCTTTACCATTACCATTAATGCAATCTGTGAAGAAAGGGGAAAAGGAAATGATTGTTAGCTGTGAGCTATTGGGCAACGTCCATACTTGGTGGTGGTGAAGCAGAAATAAATTTGAGGAAATACTACTAGGAATTACATGTCCTACATAATATGTACACAGGGAAAGAAGGACAACATAGTGTCAAAGATGGCTAACAATCACATTTTGATTTCCTTGCATTTTAAATGTTTTCTTCATGATCATGAAGGTCATAAATCAAAGAAGCTTAGATTCAGTTGACCGCTTGTGACTCCAGAAGCCAAGACCACAAAGACCATGCACTCATAAAGTCTTTTCCTGATGGACACTGGTATTTGTCCTCTGCCACATTTTACAGTAGCTAAAAAGCAGTAATACATGTTCAGCTAAAATTATTAGCCTTTTAACCAGAAGAACATGTCATAGCAAAAAAATGAAAGCTGCAACACTCTAAGCATCTACTGCATAACAAAGTTGCATCTGAACTGAATTTAAAAAGCCAACTGTCCTCTGGTGGGAAATGGAGCCCTGGAAATGTGAATGCATAGCATAGGAAAAGACTTTTTTGGAACACTTGCCAGCAAAATGCCATCACCTCTATATTTGCTGTCATTGCTAGTAGCCCTCCCACAGTAGTGTGGAGACTACTAGCGATCTGTTCCCTTGTTTTTCCAATATTGCCAGACGTAGTAGATAAAAGATGTGATATTAATCTAAAATCAAATACAGAAACCCTGCTATAAAATTCCACAAGAAAGTTCAGAAAATTAAGGGAGTGGATACAGTATTATATTAAATTCTGTAATTATCTAGAGTTTCCTGTATTTCACCCTCATTAAATTCCTGATGGCATTTCAATAAAAAACAGCTTGCTGGTTATGAGCATTTCTGGGGGAAGCGGAAAGTATTCTCACCAGAATTTGGTCCCAGTGTTGTCTGGGGAGGTTTTGGTAAAGTCACTGGTACGTGGTCATCACACCTCTTCAGGTTGCAATACTCCCATCTCACACTGGGGTCGGTGGTGTAGCACCATGGGCGGCTATCAGCATCTGGGTTTCTACAATAATTCTGCTTCAGGTCCCTACAAATGTAAGCATATTATATTCCCATCCATGCCACTGCTCTGAGGAGAACTTGAAAGAACATTTTAGCAAGCAGGTCTGCTACAGAGTTAGCATATATTATTTATCATGTACAGTGTGCGACAGAAATCCTTTTTCCAGCATAAAGAAATCAAGAAACATAGGCAGAATATTTAAATATGCCAAATACTTATTCACTGATTAATGCTTACAGTAGAATACCATTTGCAAATCCAGAAAAGTAAATGCACTTACGTATATTAAAGATAGAATTCTTTTTTCTTTTTCAAATACACTAATAGCTTTTAAGAAGAAATAGTTTTTTGCATTTGGAATAAATAAATAGTAAATATTAGGAATAAGAAAACAACCCATCCCTTCCTCAAAGCTCTAAGGAACTTCAGACTAGGAAGCAAAGACTTAAGCTCATGAATAAGCTCATATATAGAAACAGTTCATATCAGTAAAAGGGAAAATTTATGGTAACTCTTAATTCCTTTAGAAGCAATGTAGAAACACACAGCTAATTAGTCTAAAACATAATAGTGACAACTGTGGTCTGTTTCAAGATGAGGTTAATAGAAAATGTTTCCACATTAAAAAAAGAAAAAAAAGAAGGGATTATTTTTATCAAGTACACTCCTTTCCCAGCTTTAAAATCATTGTTGTGTAAAGATGATGCAAATCAAAATGAGTTCATGAATGGTCACTGTCCAATGAAAGATGGAAATGGGAAATACACATACGCATTTGGGAACTGGTCTGCCGTTTTATTGTGTCGGTGTGGTGACATTGAGCTCCAGGCTTGACATTTCTTTCCCGTGAGAGTGAAAGAAGCTGTGCCACGGTAAGTCACACCATTGCCTCGATAGCACTCCTCAGTAATTTGAGCCTGCTCAGGCACATCAACAGCTGTAGTGAATAACAGAAACCGGTCCCTTGCATCTTAATACTTTGATATTTATACATGAGCATAGAAAGCCAACAGAAAACAGCAAGCCAGAGTATTTCACTGACCGCCACAGCACGCTCTCTGTAACAGAATCTGTCTCAGACTGTAGATCAAAAGGAGGATTTCCAAAAATGTTTGTAAAAATTTCATGATACACTAGATTAAAAGCACTTGCACATCAATTTTACTGTCATGCATGGGGATTTATTTCAGCTAATGATCCAAATGGTTCACATATGGATCAAAACTTCTCCAGGGTAGGGGAATGTCTGTGGCTTTGCCACAGATGCGTGTGTGGAACAAGCCTGCCTTGTGTCAGGAGAATTTTCTTTTGATTGCTTTTTGTGGAGCCTTGGTTCAGTGCTCCTAAATTATCTTAGGTTTTTCAGGAGCTGGCACGTAAAGCTAATCAACTTTTCCATGGAGCATTTAAAAATTTAGAGAGGGAGGGAACCACGACTTGGAAAAAGGAAAAGACCTTTGTTACTGCAATTTTTCCTGAGCTGAGTCAGTAGGTGACTTCAAACCTTCTGCACTTATCCACCAGACTGAACACACCGGCCTGGGCTCCACACCACGCTCAGGAGTTCAAGTGATACATAGCAACACTGAGAGTGACAGCAATAACAACTGAGCAGAGTCACCGAAGGTTTTTCAAAATACACCACAACAACCCTTCACTTCCCGTTGTCTCCTGTTGTTCTTACCAGGGGCCTCTGGCTCTGTCCCATCACAGGAGGGGATGTTGCAATATTCCCACCGGGCAGTTCTGTTGGTGGTGTAACACCATGGCCTCTTCTCACCATCGGGATTTCTACAGTAGTTTTCTTCTAGGCTCCTGAAACAGAAAACTTGGCTAAGAAAAGCCTCTCATGGAAACCTAGTAAAGGTTATGAACAACAGGAGAATGTACCTTGCTGCTTAGTTTACTGTTGTATTTACTGGTGGGTAACTCTGCTGTCATTTGCTGATGCCATTTACTAGATGAATAATTGCAATGCACTGGTGTTTTGGATGTGCTAAACCAGACACCTGCTAGATTGATAGATGAACTAAGAGATTGTATTTCATGTAGTACTTTGAGGCCAAGAGCAGCACAGCAGAAATATAGGGTGAAAGAATCTAGCCCCAAGCAAATATCATAATTGTAATTTTCTTACACATTGCTTCACCTGAGCATCAATACAGCAAAAGGATGAACTGAAGAGGGAAAAAGTCAGTCAAGCAGAGCTTGAAAGTCAGAAGAGAAGACACTAGTAGCCAAGAACAAAGACGTGAATAAAAAGAAATGTGCAAAAAAAATTAAAAAGATGGAATCCAGTAGGCGATGAATGCTGGTGTAACAGAGGAACTCTGCAACATAGCTGAACTAAAATGGAGTAATTCTGTGCCTTGGTACTTCTCAGGACACTGAATAATGGAGAGGCTTCACTTACTCGCAGGGATAGTTTTCAGGAGTGCGAGTGTGTCTGTGAGGAGATTGAGAACTCCAGCGCTGACAGGTATTTCCCAATTCAGTAACAGATATCGTGCCTCGATAGTCTTCTCCTCTTCCTGACAGACACTGACGCCCTGGTGCAGGAGCTGGTGGCGGTGTTGCTATTGCAGAAAAAGGAACTGAAATTTAGCAGTGCCTACTAGACATATTAAAAACCAAAAACACTTTGAGCTTTATAATTAAGCAGGCTTTTTAGCTTTCTTTGCAGGTAAGGCTTAAAGACCAAAATGTTTGGAAAGTCCAACAGGTAGAGAAAAGATCTAGAAATATCTTAACTTTTCTTTCTTCCATTTTAACATCTTCAGAAGCAGTCAGACTGCCAGAAGGGCATTTGCATCTGCCACTTTACTGCAGCCAGGACACAACACAACCAAACACTAGCAGCCCCATCAGAACAAAGCTGGAAAATGAGCAAGTGGTAATACTGTGAAGAAAACCGGGCTGAAAGTGGCAGGCCCATCAGCGATAGGTATAGGTATAGGTGCAGATATAAAAGAGATGTAGTCTAACTGGTGAGAGTTAGAGACAGCAAGGATGAGGTCTAGTGAGAAGAAACAAGGAAAAGTATAGTGGCAAGGACAGGCCTTTAGGGGAGAAGGAAATTGAAAACGTGGAGAATTGAATTGGAAGAGCAAAACAAAAGCCTAAAGATTTTCAGGAAGAGTGAAACTGTTTGACATCAAAAGAAAAACACAAGAAGAAACATCAGAACCACTGAAATGCCTGGTCATGGAAAAATACATCAAGGAAGGCTCAACCACGAGCTCCTGGGTCTGCTCAAAACCAAAAGGGAAGCACACCAGAGATGGAGAAGTAGAAGATTATACATTGAGAACTACAGGGGCATTGCCAGAGTGTGCAGAGATGCCGTTAGAAAAGCAAAAGCTCAGCTTGAATTGGAACTGGCTAGAGATGTCAAAAATCATAAGAAAGGGTTCTTCAGGTATGTAAATTGCAAGCAGAAAAAGAAGGAAAACATAGGTCCACTGTTAAACAGTAGAGGTGAATCAGTCACCAACAATGCTGAAAAGGCAGAGGTTCTCAACACTTTCTTCACCTCTGTCTTTACCAACACTGTTGGGTCCCAGGTGTTGGGAACGAAAATCCAGGTTGATCCAAACATAGACCCACCATCAGTGAAGGAGGAGTTAGTATGTGAATTATTGCAGGAACTTGACCCCTACAAATTGATGGGCCCTGACGCCATCCACCCGAGGGTGTTGAGAGAGCTGGCTGATGTCATTGCGAGGCCATTCTCTATAATCTTCGAGAAGAAGTCATGGAGATCGGGGGATGTCCCAGAGGACTGGAGGAAGGTGAATGTTACCCCTATCTACAAGAAGGGCTCAAGGGAGGATCTGGGTAATTACAGGCCTGTCAGTCTTACTTCAGTCCCCGGGCAAGTTATGGAACGAATCCTCCTAGGGGCCATTACAAGTCAAATGAAGCACGTGATTGGGAAAGGCCAACACGGCTTCACTAACGGCAGATCGTGCCTGACAAATCTGGTGGCCTTCTACGATAAAGTGACCTGCTTGGTTGACATGGGGCGAGCGGTGGACGTTGTCTACCTGAACTTCGCCAAGGCTTTCGATACGGTTCCCCATGGCCTCCTCCTGGAGAAACTGTTGCATTATGGCCTAGACAAGTGGTCTGTGTGGTGGGTGGGAAATTAGCTGACAGGCCGCACCCAGAGGGTGGTGGTAAATAGCTCCTTTTCAAACTGGCAACCTGCCACAAGTGGGGTCCCCAAGGGATCAATATTGGGCCCAACGATTCAATATCTTCATAAGTGATCTGGATAACGGGATCAAGTGTAGCCTGATGAAGTTTGCCGATGATACCAAACTGAGTGGGGAAGTAGACACTCTGGAAGGGAGAGCCACCCTGCAGGAAGATCTTGATAGGCTGGAAGAGTGGGCTAACAGGAACATTATGAAGTTTAACAAAGACAAGTGTAAGGTCTTGCACCTGGGGAAATATAATCCAGGAGTGCAGCACAGGCTGGGATCCTCCTGGCTGGAGAGCAGCTCTGTGGAAAGGAACCTGGGGGTCCTGGTGGACAGGGAGCTTAATATGAGTGAACAGTGTGCTGCTGCGGCAAAGAAAGCCAATAGGATGCTGGGTTTCATCAAAAAGGGCATCACCAGCAGAGACAAAGAAGTCATTATCCCACTCTACTCAGCGCTCGTCAGGCCACACCTGGAGTACTGTGTGCAGTTCTGGTCCCCACTATTCAAAAAAGATGTGGACAGGCTGGAGGGGGTCCAGAGAAGGGCCACCAAAATGATCAAAGGTCTGGGAAGCCTGCCGTATGAGGACAGGCTGAGAGAACTGGGTTTGTTCAGCCTTGAGAAAAGGAGGCTTAGAGGTGATCTCATCACCATATACCAGTACTTGAAGGGAAGTTACAAAGAAGATGGAGACTCCCTTCTTACAAGGAGTCACATGGAGAGGACAAGGGGTAATGGGTATAAGTTACTCTTAGGGAGATTCCGATTGGACATGAGAGGAAAATTTTTCACAACGAGAGCAGTCAACCATTGGAATAATCTCCCCAGAGAAGTGGTTGAGTCCGCTACACTGGATACTTTTAAGACTCAGCTGGACAGGGTGCTGGGCCATCTCGTCTAGACTGTGCTCTTGCCTAGAAAGGTTGGACCAGATGATCCTTGAGGTCCCTTCCAACCTGGTATTCTATGATTCTATGTGCTCCAGGCAAAAACATCAGAAATGCCTGCAACAGAAATGTCTAGCCTCAAAAGAACTATCAGAGGTTCATTTCAAGGGTGGGGGTTTTTTTTGTTTGAGATAAAAGCAGTCTTTTATTCTTTCTTTTATCTTTGAGGACACTTCTATTTGTTCTAGCTCCTTGCACCATCCTGAATGGAAGCTGTCTAGATGTCTTTGGGTCTAGAAGTCTAGAAGTGAGACTCACTGCAACGAGGAATGTTGCAAAATTCCCATTGTTTAGTCGGGCTGGTAGTGAAACACCAGGGCCGAGGTTCACCATCGGGATTACGGCAATAATTCATCTTCAGATCCTTCTCTGGAAAGCTGAACAGGAAACAAATAGTTTAAAAAATGTCACTAATGGTTGTAACAATTATCCTGTCTGGGACAGGGTGGTTTTCAGGCCACCCTTGACAATAAACAGCCCATTACAGAATCGGACTCACTTTTCCGGGAGGTATCCATGAGGGTGAGGTTGCTGGGAGTCCCAGCGCTGGCACTCAAGCCCAGACACCGTTGTTGCAACTACTCCGTGGTAGTTTTTTCCACTGCAGTGCATACACTCCACTGTAGGAACAAGGCAGAATGAGGACAAGAGAGACAGAAAGTCCCTGAGGAACTGGTCCATAAACATTCATACTCATCTCATATGAAGCTCAAGAGCCTGATCAGAGCACAAGGCTGAAGGACAGTCTTTTTTTGGCAAAGTAAAAGCTTATTTTTCTTGGTAAGATGACTTCAGGTAGTTGATTACGTTTAGAGTATACCATTTTAAAAAAACCCAATATTATAGACTATAGTTTTTAAGAGAGCTAAATTGAAACTGCTAAGCTGTAATTGAAAAATTGTGCCTTGCTGCTGTCACATTTTGTTGACTTTTGCACTAGCAACTGTCATTTGGTTCAATGCTAGGATTATGATACGTGAATACACTCATATTCAATTTTTTTATCTAGGGAAAAAAAAAAGACTTTATATAGCTGTTTGGGGGGGTCTTTTGATATCTTCCTTGCTATTGACAATGTCTTTGGAAAGTTTCAGGTTGAACTAAACTCAAGTTTGGAAAAAATACAAGATTAAAAATAAAAGTATCTGAATAACTTCACATTCTTGAACACATCTTCCAAAAAGGGAAAGAAATTAGTATGTGTATCCTAACCTTCACACTCTGGGATGTTACAGTAATCAAATCTGGTAGCAGGATCTGTTGTGTAACACCAGGGTCCCTTTCCATCATTATCGGGATTTCTGCAGTAGTTTTCCTCCAGTCCTGCACTGGGATATTTTTCAGGTGTGTAACTGGAACAGAATTTAAATGGGATTAGAGAACGAGGAAAATGTCACAATCGTTCAGCTGAGGACTCTAAAAATGAAATGTTTATCTGAGGACCATTTTGTAAACATCATTCATTAGAAGTCATAATTGCTACTGTGTGCCATTGCTGAAGAGTTAGAAGTGCCATAGCTATAGATTTCAGGAAATATGGTGCCCCTAGGGCCAGTCATGTCTTTAATACTTGCATTTACTTGAGCTGTTCAGTTTCCAGTACTTTTTGCTCAGCCGAGGTACATTTTAGCGCGTAAAGAAAAGAGTCCCCTGGGACATGTTCCCTGGGAGATGCTATGAGAAGATATTTGCTGAAATAGGAGAGTTCTCTGTAACCTGAATGCTATGCCATTTCAATAGGAGGTTACTAAATAAACCCAGTTGGGTGTTTTCCATTAAATACAAGAAACACTGCCCTATTAATTGTCTATGGATTCACTGGTAAAATGATGTACCTCTATCTCATCTGCCACATGTTACACCTTTAGCCAGGAAAAGTTCTTGCGCTGGTGAGATTAATGGAAAATTCTTATTTCAGCAGAACCAGGTGCTTCCCTGTCGAGTGTTTTGCTCATGTAAGGATGATAAAATTTAAATGCAACTGCCAAGACTGACAACATCCCTATTGATGATGTAGCCCTAATTGCAGGTCTCTGAGTTACAACTCAGATTAGACAATTATCTTATTCTAGAGATGTATAGAAAAATATTTTATAAGAAGACTTTGAACACCAAACGAATTGCTTATAAGATTACTTAGCACATATAAATGGCTTAGCAAACTTTCAGAAAAACATATAAATGTATATGAAAAGGCCTTACTTTGGTTTATGGGGGGCAGTATCAGCCCACTTCTGGCATGGCACACCTTTCTGAGTTTTGGCTTCTGTTCCTCTGTAATCCACCCCATTTCCCTCCTTGCATTCTAGAAGATAAACTGAAATGATATGTGCTTAATTAATCAGGATCATGACATGTCCATTGGATTTTAGCATATATAAAATCCATTTTCATGCTAATACATTTAAATACATTTGGTCATATTTTTACTTTCTTATGCTATCAAAAATAGACAGCTCCCTTTGTAAAAACCTACTAGTTATCTGATGTCTAAGTTGAATTAATTAGCATTGAAAAATTTATGTGAAAGCCAAAACCTTCCAAACCAGAATCCCAGAGAAATAAGTGTAACACAACCTGGTTCTTTTGAGAACATACTATAGTAGATTTAAATAATAAAATACACTTTTAACATTTAAATATGCACTATAACAAAATAGAAACACATTCTCTTTTCATTGCCTCCTATGATGTTATTATAGTTATGCACAGTAATTAAAATCAAACCTTAAAAGAGAGCCACCTGAATTCAGCTGAAGAAGATAACAGGATGGAATCACAGATGCATGCACATAGCATTTTACCAGTTTAAATAAGCAAATTTTTAAAGTTCATATAAATGCGGATGACATCATTGTTTCATTAAAGTTCACCATGTCATGAATGAGATTTAATTAATTCATAATATGCTAAAACAATGACTCTCTGCTCTACAAGATAAAAGTTGGTTGAAGGTGCATATTATACATGTTTTTGTACTGTTAGATTTTGGAACTTCCTAGTACCTTCATGGAAAAAAGAAAAAGAAAGAGAGAAAGAATTAGCAATGAAATCCTGTCTTTGTATAAGTCAAGTGGAATTTTAATGCTGAATAAGGCTGGGGTTTGTATCGGTAGCCTTGAAAACATTGAAATGTTTTAAATTATTAAGTTAAATGAGAACTGAAAGCTCAAAGTTTTCTTTTTTTTTCCCAGGAGGAAGGAGCAACCATAACCCCATGCAGCCTTTAATATTTTCCTGGGAGGACTGAACAATCACCTTTCCCAGCAAAGAGCTGGTGACTGCCAGCGGAGAGCAGGCTTGCAAGGGGCGGTTCTGCCAAGGCATGGCTGAAGGAACTCAGATCTTGGCACATTCCCTCAGAGCTTCTATATCTGCAGTTTAGGGACAGTCACTGTCAGGCAACATGTCCTCTGGCTTGGAAAACTAAGCAGGAAACTCATTTAACATTTCTCTATGCACAGGGCATATTTCATCAGACAGTTCCTCCTTTCTAGCAGCAGTGAAGCAATCTGTCTTTTAGGTTGTGACCTGGCTTGTCTCAATGTCTTTAAGTAGTGTCCAAATCAGATATTTGTGGAGACGCAGTTTTGCATCAGCTTTTCTCAGTGTCAAAGTTATACCAAAGCTGACATACAAGCAGAAGAGTAACATAAAACTGGAGAAATAATGCCATTTTACACACATCTGTCTTGTCAAAAGTGAAAAGAACTAATATTTGAATCTGAAATAAGGTTCAGCTCTTCTGTGGGCCGATACGTAGTTTAGATCTGTGTTTATAGATGTACCTTTAGGCACGTCTTTATTTCAATGTATGTATATACGGGCAAGTTTACTCTAGAAACTTAGCTGGAAGCCATTTGGATCCCTCAAACAATTTTGCAATAAATTAACTTTAAAAACCTCAATAACTGAACATTGAATCAGTCAAGTGCTGACTCTTTTTGTTTGTGTAAACTTTTGACCGTTTATATAACCTTTAGGTTTTTTCTGTCTGATGACAAATAATTACCTTTGATCCCCAAACTCAACCCATCTCCCTTGGGTTAACTATTTACAAACAGATATGTGGATAGCAATTCCCAAATGCTAGCTTTAATTCTTATTAATTTTTATATAAGCCAGCGAAGGTTAACTTTCTCTTTTACAGCACATACCATAGAAAAAATAATTTTTAAAACCGTGAATTTTATACCAACTGTCATCCTTTTCTTTGAATGCAACGATAAAGAGCAATTAGGTCTTATCAAGCAATTGCTTCAACCAAAAATAATAATGTTGGTTTCAGCAGTAGTATCGCAAAGGCATCGGGGCCTGTGAAAGGAATTTCATTGAAGTATCAGGACAGCAGCAGCTGCCAGAGACAGTGATGTGATCTGCCTAGGTAAAGGCTACATTTTCCCTTCTGTTCTGTAACAACAGATTAAATTGATGTTATCATTAGAATGGACACATAATTATTTGAGACCCTGTGCAAATGAAGAGATGAGCAACAGAGAAACCATCTGATACATACACAATAGGCTGCGTTTTTCGTGTTCATGACACCTAGGTCCCTCTTGTTTTCTGTAGGTAGATTTGCAATTTTTTGACATTTCAGTTATGTAAATATACAGTTTTTCACATCTTTACTGATGGAATTCTGTTTTTCAAGAAACTAAAATCCATGCCTATGACCTCGAAAGCCTTAAAAGGGTGCTGTAAGAAATCCTCACTGAATATTGCAGGACTGTCATCCAGCTTCTAACCTCAGCGAATCCAAGGGATGTCTCAAAAATAAACCAGAATCACAGCCTAGCTCTCGATCGCAGTACTGAAGCAAAATCAGTATGGATTATTTACATGTAAGTTGTTTGTTCAGTCTTTAAAATTTGTTACTTTCCAATTGATCCATTCAGTTTTCCTCCTACAATAGCAACTGCAGAAGGTTTCTTGGTGTTACTTAATCATGATTCACGGAAATTTCCACCAGCTTCTGGATATAATAAAAATATCTTATGTTCAAAACATTAAATTACCTATCAGTTATATAAACAAAAAAAAGGCAGCTGGCTGTAGGCTTCAGAAAAAATCAGGCTGAAAAGGACCCTCAGTGGGCTTTGGTCCAAACCCCCATAAAAAGCACAGCCAGCTTCTGAGTGGGATGAGGCTGCTCAGAGCTTTGTTCAGTCAATATCTGCAAGAGTGAAGGCTCCGCAGCCTCTCTGGCCAACGTGGTCCAGGGCTTGCCCACCCTCCCTGTGAAACATTATTTTCCTTATACCCAAAATGTCTGAACAAAATCTCATTTGGATGCTCAGCTGCAATCCAGCTAAAGCTGTTGAACTACTACATAAAATATTCTTGCAGGTGCTATACACATAGCATTATCTTATCCTACAAGTCTTTGCAGGTCAACAGAGGAGTAAGGATGCAGTTTTCTGGAGGTCATTGGTATTTACAGTCTAGTTATCGTGATTCTTGACTTTTGGTTAGAAACTGGCCTATTGAAACCACTGCATGATTTGCAGCAGCTGAGAACCTGGTTCATTTTTCCTTTTCATGCACTTTTCTTTGTTGAAGGAGACCACTTCTTGGTAGATACTAGAGTTTCGAATTGCTGAATATTCTCAAAGGCATTAATGTTTTTTAAAAAGTTACAAATCGGCAAATGGTGAAAGGCTATGTTCACAAAATCACTTAACACAGAACAGTAGTAATTCTGTTCAAAGTTTACCACATTATCTTACATGTCTGAATGATCAGAAAGGAGATCTTTTCTCCCCTGCACATTACTAAAGTCAGAGAACAACGCAATGAAACTTATACTACATTAAAAATAAAACACATTCCTTCTTCCTTGTATATAGCAAGAGCTCAGTTCTTGATTATGTAACTCAAAACCAGTCTTAAAACCCAATAGTTTGTCTACACCTGGCATAAGGTGATAGATTTTTAAAAGAGATGATAAAAAAATTGGATAGTTGCCATTTCGTAAAGACTTCCTATTTTCAGAAAGGAGATCAAATATACTTATGTCACATAATCCTCATCTATGACAAAACTGATCAGAAATAAAACATGTACAAAACAAGAATACAAAAATTCACCACATCAGTTAATTATATCATCAATATATAGATTAGGATAAAAGTTTCACCAAATTCATTAATTGAAGAGTACAAACATCATATAACGATATACATATACTATAAAAATAGACCATTTTTATCTAAAGGATAGTTAATGCTCTAATACTTCTGACAACATGTGCAACTAAAAGAAAGTTGATTTGAGTCCCACCCAAGTAAACTGTGAATTTTCTTTAGTGATACAAATGGAATTATTTGGTACTTTCCACCAGTTTTCCAGTGGGCAAAGGTCTGCCTCAGAAATCATTGCCAGCACAAGTAGCTCTTCCTAGTACCCCCAGCAGAGACAGAGAAGATGCAGCTGTAGGTTATTGGCTGGTTTAAAAGGAGCAGAAAGAAGCGACCCTCAAGTACCTCCATTACTCCCAGTACCTTCTGCGTTCCCCAAGCAACAGTGCTCTTTTCTGCCTCGTGGACCCTAGGATTTAGGGAGCAGGAAAGATGCTGAAGCACTAATCTGGGAAAAAAATTGGTACCTCTGCTATACAAGTAATTTGGCAAAAACCAGGTGTTAGGTGAGGCCTGACCTACTGACTTTGACGCAGTGAAGGCTTAGCCCCCATCTACAACAGGGTTATGTGAGTCCACTGGAAAGCATATCTCAGTGAAATAATATAAAAAAGACATAGACATAGACATACTTCTTTTTTCATAAAGAACTGCATTTGTTCTTCTGAATATCACTGCTGTTTTGGTGTTCTCAGCCAACGTTAAACACTGTTGGTCTTTACTGGTGAATAAGAAGGCTCTGTTGAAATTAAGAGGAGAGAGCAATGTAAGAAACAATAGCTGCATGTGTGCATTACTTTCCTAAACACCTTTTCTAGTCTTCAGTTATCATTTAGCAAACACTGCACTTCAGCGATGTTTAAGATTGAGCAATGTGTCACAAATCACCGAGCATTGCAGCTCCCATTTTCAGTGGTGACTTTGACTCCTAAGTCTTCATACCAAACTTAGGTTGAAAGGGAACTACATGAAAAAATTATGACAAGGGATAAAAAAGAAGGTTTATAACGTGCCAGAGACTCCAGAGGACATGCTGAAAAGGATATATGCACAAGGGACCTTGACTTTATTTCAAAAAAATTAGTGGTCAGTCAAGAAGCCAGACATTCTACAGTATTCAGCAGTTAGCAAGGAACAGGTAAAACACAACAAGCCAGGACCTTAAATTGCCTTGTGATAAGTGTTCCAAGTCATTGTACGTGTATGTGAAGCCATGTAAGCACTTTGGAAAACACAGACATTTGTCTTTTCAGCAAGTACCTAGTCTATAAGTCCGCAAAACTGGAGCAGATGGTGTAACCTTTACAATATCATCTAAGGAAAATTCCTGACAGACTAACTTCTACGGCTAGCTTTTCTGAACCAAAAAAAGATCAATAGCAACATGGCATTCAGTGGGTAGCTCTATACCAGGAATGTAAATACTGACAAAGCCCATTCTGTAGCCCTAATAGCAACTGGCATGATCCCGTTGTGTGCCTGTACTTGTAAATTCACACAGCCTCTCCCCAAAGGAGAGGGATCACATCTGGACTCACTGCTGGGAATGGTGTCTGTGCATTGTCTGGGGCATGTTGGTTGCCCTGGGTCAAAATTATACTGGGGACTGTTCCCCCCAATCCAAACCCAGCTCTCAGTAATGTTACATTTACAAGTAGGGATGTAGTGAACAAGCATGTTCCCTCACACTGCTAAGGCGGGATAACAAGTCTGAAGTACTGATCTGAACTCATTGGTCTGAAGCACTAATGTGGTGGTGCTACAGTGCTGGCTTGGTCTTAAAGCTCTGCCTAAGAGTTACGTTTGTTCCCCCAGATCCTTCCCTGCCAGACAGCATCTGTTCTTTACTGCTTGTAATAGATCTCACATAATTCATTAGGGAGGCAAGGACAAAACAACCTTGATGTTATTCCAGTGTCAGGTGATGGTAGGCTCAGACCGGAGGCAGAGGCTAAGGAATGGCACTCTATCTGAATATGCCTCAAAAGAGAACAATAATCCTCTGCAAACTGTAAATATATAATCTGAATATTTGGACCTGCCCTCTCTGCCTTCCTGCCTACCCTCCTGAGACAAGTACTGCTGAAGCTCTGCCTTCTCTGTGTGGTTTTCAGGGAACGGGTGGTACTTCACACAGTCAGCAAACCCCTGGCATCCTTCAGGGTTACACCTCTTTAAAACAACTCTCATTTTGCCTTTTGATTTAAAACACAAAGTTATAAAACACATTTAAAAAGTCAGCAACAAGGTATCCCTGTCTTGAATAAAAGACTGATGGAGAACCAAGTGCTGGAAACAACCCTGTAGACAGTCAGTCTGCTGAGTTCCAAAAGGTATGCTGCAGAAGCGGTAGATCAAGAACTCATGAAGATTAGAAGAGAAAACCTGCCTGCCTCATATGTTAGGGCAGCCTCCCACCGCAGTAATGAATATCTCTCCTCATTACGCCAGTTGCCTGCTGTACTGCTGAAGCTCAATGGGCTCTGAGGCTTTGGCACAGGAGGCTCAGAAGCCTTAGGCTCAAAGAAGTAGGCTCCCCTGAGGCAGGAGCCTGAGCAAAGGCCAGTGGTACAGACTGGTCAACATCTTTCATGCTTTCTAGCCCCTTGGGCCTGGTCAAATGCAAGTGCAGAGAGAGGGTTTGGCTGGAAGCAGGGTTTAGGATCATTAAGGTTTAGATGGCTGTCTCTTTCTCAAAGTAAATAGAAGTTACATGAGTCCAAATTCTAGTAAAATTCAGAATAATGGATGTATCTGCAAGACAACAGGTAATGCAATGAACATAAGCAATGCCATTATTGCTGTCCTAAGTTTCCAAGCAGTTAATTATGACTCTTTATTGCAAAAGGAGTGCAAGTGTCCTGATAAAACCATGTCAACTTGGTTTTCAGTGTGCCAAGCTGTGCATCAAGATATCATATTTTCCAACAAAAATTCAACATAATTTTCTTAATTTCTTTGTTTCTGCTGTCTTCATCCATATGTGCCATTCTCTTTCTATACATCTTTTGTTTTTCCAGTAAACCTCAGACACACATACTCCTAAGAAATCCCGCAAAAGTTCAGACTGCTGATAAATACGGCAGACTGCTCCATCATCTGCAACAAAAGATACATATGGGAACCAGTGGAAATTACCTGCAAGTAAATTTATTTTCAGATTCACATCGCTCCGCACATTCTTCTTTACTATTTGTCCTATACATTTGCTTCTTTGGGTTGAGCAGCCAAGCTCCCTCTGTTCTCACATAGCTGTCTAGTATGTTTCCTTGCACTAAAAGGAAAAAGAGAAAGAGGTAAATATGTGAATGCTGATATGATTTGTTTCAAACTTTCATGTTAAATTCTTTGTCACCTAGATGAGTAATATTATCATTTAATTGCTGGAATAATTGGGTTAATGGTGACAAAATATGGGTACATCTTCCCTTCCTAGTCTGGTAAAGAGTAGTGTCACTGAAAACCCCATGTAAGGCAGGACAGAAAAGTGGCTTGAACAGTGCTTTGTATCATTCTGAAAGTCATAACAAGTAACACAAACCTAGGGTATAAAGTGACAGGAACAGAGAAGATGACTCAAGGAGTGAAAAAAAATGAGGTGTTTCAGAAAGAAAATATTGGTCACCCATACTTTGGAGAAAGTGGAGAAATGGGGCTCAAGAAGGGTGTGAAACAATGATTGTCCATTGCTGATACCTACCCACATGGAACAACCTCAGTTTTATCAGCCACCCCATAGCTGCCTTTTTTCAAATGCTCATGCTCTTGCTCTTGCAAGAAACAAACTATCCTCAGTCACTGGGGTTATCACTGCGCTCATGTTCAGTTTATCATTTTTGTAATAACTCTGTATTGAACTTAATAACCAAGGTAGCAGGTGTTGCCCTCCATTGCAGTGAATTAACACAAGATATTAAACAGGTAAATAAATTCACCTAACAACCTCTGAGCTACAGATGTATGTGAAATATATAAGATACTAAAAAGTAAAGCTATGTTTAGTGGTAAACTCCAAAAATGTTCAAGTACAATCCTTCTTGTAAAGGACTTTGCCATTTAGTATTTTCTTTTTCTGTTACAGCTATGCAACCTCTGAACGCTTAGCTGTAGTTCACAAAACTGACTTTCATGACTTCCAGCTGCAGCGTCATGGAGTTGCACGAGTCCTGTACAGTTTCTTTATCAGATGAGCGTATGTCTCTACTGACAAACATTTGGCTCTGGGAGTTACCCATTCTGCATGGTTTCAACCCCAAACAGATAGCTGGCCCATGGCCTTCGCAACATATCTCAGTCCTGCTCTGTGCCCTGTTTTTGTGCCTTGCTTTATGCAATTGCTGAAGAAAGGCATACAGGGTATGAACCAGACCCTGGCTTCCCCCTTGTGCATGGCAGCCATGCTGAAGAGACGGACTTCTTTCTTCATCTTTTTCTGACCCTTCTTTTTCTCACTCATAGCCCAGTGCCAGCAGGAGGAACAGAAAGCAGGGTCGTCCCTCTCAGACCCACAGCCTGTGACTGGGGGGCTCCACAGGGATGTTCAACGAGATGTCTTTCAGGCTGAGGAAGGCAACTACTCCTCCCTTTCCTGAGTAACACTCTGTTGTAGTGTGAAGCAGGCTCATGTGCCTCCTGGTACAGCTAAATTCCTTCACCTGAGTGCTAGCTCAGCCTGCAGTTGAGTATTTTCTTTAAGATCATTTTGCACCTACAAGACGGAACTGATAAAATAGGCACAAAAGCCAAATTATGCTTCCTCTCATACCCTTGCAAATCCAGAGAAGTTACTGGAGGTTTTTTTCTGCATGTAGACTAGGGAAGAGTTTGGCCCTAAGGGTTGACAGTTTAACAGCATGCATGAAAGAAAAAGATAGCTGCTAAAAAAGATAAAGTTAAAATGACACAATAAAATTTCATGTGGCAGGCACAGGAATCACTGATTCCACTAGTTATTTAAAAAAACCCAATGACATTAAGAAGAAATGAATTTTGAGAGAAAACATTAAACTAGGTTAAAACAATATCATAGGGATGCTGCAAGGACAAGAAATACAAGTAAAGAATTCCTATTACGGTACAGCTCTCATGCAACCTTAATTCTGTTCTGTTTTGACACTTTGCAATAATATTGCCATTATAATTACAGCATTTGATTTTTAAAATATTGACAGGGTCATAATTGATTTGGGTCATAATTTTTTTTCCCCCTTTTCTGTTATAATTACATGGCAGGGCATAATATTCTAAGGGGAAAAAAAAAGAAAATATATGCAAGCTGAATAAAAATGCAGTAAATTTTCTTGCTACCATTTTTCCTATGTCTATGGAATTTTTTAGTGTTAGAAAGATGTATTACTGCCGTATTCAGAAATGCAAATATTTACTGCCATTTGATAAAGGATTTGCAAACAAAAGCAGAACATTGCAGACAAAAGTCCAAATCCTGTATTTCCCCCCCCCGTATAAAATTCTTGCTTATTTGAGAAATGTATTTTATTTGAATGAGGTTGTTGTTCTGCAAAAACAAAGCTTAGAAACTAGAATTTAAATTAAAGGTGATCATTACATTAAATAATACCTAGAATTTTTTAAGGTGGGGCATGTCTCTAATATTTCTAGCTAAAATCTACCCATACATTTTTCTAACCATTACCTTTTTTATATTTTAAAACTAAATATGTAAAATGCTTGGGTATTTTATTGGGGGTTTTATATGTGTTGGCACACTCATAACTATATTTTTAACTGCAATCACAACAGGCTGTGTAGTTATACAGAAGGCCTCAAAGAACATGTGCCATCTGAATCCTATAGTTCATTGAAGTTTAAAGTGTTCAGGACAGAGAGTATTTATTCAAAATTTCTGTAAGCGTTACAATCTACTAAACCCCCAAAAATATATGTAAAGAGCCTTACTCAGTTCTCATGTGTTACAAATTATTTTGTACTATCTTCCACAAAAATAGTCCTGCAGCACCAAAAATACTGCAGAAACTAATGCTGATCAGATTTTGGCCTCCCTGTCACATGGAATGAAAAATTTCCTGTTAAGATTGTGGCTGTGAAAAAGACTGAAACTCTAGTGTGTAGAACAATTTTTCCTTTTCTTTGTGATTTTGTTTTTCATAATGCATTTACAAATTTTAAAACAATCAAAATAAGGATCACAGTACTTGGCAACAACAGAGAAAAGAAACAACCCTAGGATAAAAGGCTGCTGAAACCAGAGACAGCCATGTCTTTGTAACAGGCTTTGGGGGTGCTTTCCAAGGGTGCCCCCATTTCTGGCCATGGGGCAGGTTTGCAGGGAGCCATATGCTCGCCATGCAGACACCAAGGCTCTTGCTCTTCTGGCGTCTCTAATGAACATGATACTGGAGCAGCCACAGCTCTCGCTTTGTTCAACAGCAACTCTCGCTGGCCAGCAAGCCCCAAATCCAGCGTCGTCCAGGTAAGTGGTGACACAGGGATTTGGGGACCTGCCTTCACCAAATGGAGCTTGCAAGCATTTGGCCCCCATCTCACCTAGGCAAGCGGAAGGCAAAGGACTCTTACCTGAGCTGAGCAAGAAAAGAAAGAGAGAGGCGGCTTTGCTAATCCCCATTTTGGCCCAGCTGGCGGGTGCTGGAAGTTGTGTGTGTCGGTGCACAAAGTTTTATTGACTCGCACTGGAGTGAGGCGGCATCAAACAAACAAGGCAGGTGGGTTAAGTTAATCATTCTCCCATGCTGTGACCCCCTTTGCCATGGTGTGGCCATTCAAACAACCTTGAATTGAATGTATTACCAAATCAGACTCAATCATTTGTACTGGATGCTGGGAAATGTGAAGGCGCTCTCTTGTTTTGTGGGGCATGGTTTTGTTCTCAGATGGTTAGGTCTTTCTTTGCTAAGGAATAGACAGGAATAATGTTGCTGGAAAGCATGGGAAATCATGTGTCCAGGCAGAATTTGAATTTCTCCTGACAATGAGTCCCAATGCTAATTTCAGCCATGCATACCTGTATTGATTTATAAAGACCAAATTCCATTTAATCTCAGGGTAAGCACTATTATCAGATCCAGATAATATTTACTCTGTAAAATAGTTTAAATTTACTTTTTTATTAAAGAATCCCTTCTCTCCTATGTTTCCTTGACTTAGGCTTTTCTTTTTTTCTTCTATTTGGGAGTAAGACAGAGTTCACTTTAGTTCAATAGCATAACTTTAGGTTTAAGACCCATAGAGAGATATTTAGCATTCTTCCTTACCAGACATTTAACCTCAACACTGCATGCATAATCTCATCCAGTGAGGGTGTCAGACTTTGCTCATCCATATGTTATCCTGATTTCAACATCAGCTCACTCTGCATTTCCCAAGTGGCCTTTGCCTTGGAAAACTTGCACTGCAGCACCATTTTATGGCTCCTCTTGCATGTTAGGTCACTGGTGTTGCTTCAAAACAACTTGTTGAATCAAATGTGCTAGTGACTCACCAGAGGCAAAAGAGGGCTGAATATTGGATGAGGTAAACAGGCTTGAATGGGCGCTGCTGGGTCATGCAGTTCAATCTTCTGCAATTGAAGGCAAAAAGTTCATGCAGTCCTGAGTTCCTTCTAAGAACTAGGGAGACTATCCACGTCCTTGTTGTCCTGCTTACTTTAAGCAGAAATTGCGTTGTACTGGGGGCTTGGAATAAAGCTAGGGGTGCAGGAGTAAATACGTAAGAGAGGCATTCTAGTATGGGAACCAGACTGGGAACCAGATTAGCTGCTATTTTACAGATTATGTGAAAAATCTACAGCTGATCCTGCTTGTAGTCCTGTGCTATTTTTCTCCTGTAGAGTGCTGTAATGCCATGTTATCTGGTTGTCTTCTGTGCTTGAAGTGGTTTTAAAGCAACTTGTGAACAACAGTAAAGCGTGGAATATCTGCAGAGGCTTGTGAGACCACTAATGCTAGGCCACGGAAACAAAGCAGATGGGTCCAAGAGAGGAGCTGATGGGAGCTGGACTCAGCTCGGCGAAACGCTTGAAGGGTGACAGAGAGAAGGGGTTGGACACTGTGCAACTGTATGTGGGGTCAGGCTTATTGGGTTTTCAGAACAATTACTCATGGGGAAAGAAGCATAATAAGAAGGAGCAGAATACGAAGTAGGCTTAACTAGTAAGCAGGCTTTTGAAAGCTACTCAAGTCTGGTTTAGTCCCACACGACTGTAACAATTTTAACCCCATCTTCAATTCTCACTTCAGATCCTGGGTTCCCCCTCTCCTGCTCCACTTCCCCCGACGCCCTGGCCACTGTCTTGTCCCCAGCCATAGCCAGCATCTGCTCACCAATCCCCGAGCCTCCTTCCCATCAGATATTATCAGATAGCGGTTTTTTCCTTACTCCAGTGCAAAATTTGTTTTCTGCACAGCCCTGCCCTCCCCAGCACTTCTGGCACCTATCCCATCCTTCTGTATCCCTCATTTCCACTGAGGTATTCACTTGGTTACTGCATTACAGTACACATCTGGTGGTTAAAGTGTAAGAAAAAAGCTGCATATATAGGTTACATGCAGCTGTTTCACCTGTGTGGGAGAGGATTTGAAAAGCCTCGGGTTTTAATTGAGTTTGTAAAACTCTTTGATAAATATGATGTTTTAGAGATTTTAATCAGATCAGCTTTTCCTACAGGTTTTCAAAGCCAAAGGTATGTTAACATGTCACTGCGTCCAGAATAGTTTGGGAACATCTGCATACATCATGTAGGCAAGCACTCTTTTGCAAGCTTTCCTCATGTTAAAGGTCCACATATACTCCTTCAGGTCTATAGCAATTTCCACTTTTAGGCTTGGGTCTGGTTCTTCTCTCAATCTCATTGCCTTGAACCTGGTTGATATGCACCTAATTCAGTGCAGCTGCTCCTGATTTCTTTCTGAGGAAAGAAAAAACCTACTTGTATTGCCATTTCTTTCAAGGATGGCAATGCGGATTTGGAGAAATGTTATATATCTTTGTCTTAATGGATCTGATCCTGGAAGACTGGACATGGGGATATTGCTAGCAATCGATCCTGGTATAAAAATGCTCATTCTATAAGTTTTCCACAGGAAAATGTCAAAACAGAAGTGTCTTTCATGTGCCAGACTGGCACGCCTCACTGCTGTCTTGTGACAAGGATGTGACCTCTCAAGGCATCGTGTTTGGAACGAGCTGTTGTAAGCTGTCTTCTTTTGTGCCTTTCCTCCTTTCCTCTTTTCCCTCATAAGATCCAAGCGCCTAAATCTCTCCCCTGTTCTGGTCTTGTGGTGTTTGTTCTCATTTATTTGACCACTGTGAGGCCTACCGTAGGTGGAAGTTTATCAGATCTTATTTCAGAGTCAGGGTACATTAGTTAGCACAGTGGTTAAAATATAAACAAGAGTAGGAGGCTTTTTAAATAGAAGTTGACCCTTGAAATTGGGTTTACTGTAAACTCAGAAAAATCCCCTACAAAAGAAATTGCAAACAATGTCAGAACACAGGTCACACCTTATTGAATAAATTCACATAAACATAATTCCCCTAAGTTTCAGAATCAGAAAAAGTCAGAAACCAGCCATTTACGTATCAGCTATTTGCTAAGAGGAGAAAGGACCAAAGGCAAGATTCAGTTGTTTGGAGGAAAAAATCTCAAAAGGCAGCTCTAAGGAAGGGTACAGCTGCAAGACTGGGGTGAGTGTGAACTAAAGGAGCTCATGTAAGAGCTCCAAAGGGTAATGGTATGGCATAGATCCACAGGCAGTTGGGAAATAAGGAAGGTATTTTTACTTTCTTTTCAAAGACAACCAGGACAAGTGACCAAGTGAGACTTAGATAGCCCTGATTCACAGAGCCAGAGGGCACTTTGGGCAGCGACCCCAGAGGGATAATGTGGACAGCTTCTAACGGCAGGAGCTGCTGTGGGTAAGGTGGGAAGGGGTTCACAAAGGAAAAAGCTAGCCAAGTTAAAAATAAGTTTTGTCCTTGCCCTAGACATGAAGGAACACAGAGGGCAGAAGACCTGGTGGATAAGCTCATGTCTGCAATTTCTGGCCATAGAAGCTAATGTATTCAAGGAAAGGAAAGTGACAGTGACAGTAAGGAGAGACAGAGAGGACGTTTTTCCAGTAGTGAAAGTTTTAGTCTTTGAGATGTCCATTTGCTCTGGCTGCTGCCAAATATCAGAAACCAGCAGAATAAAGTCAGACAGACATATGAGAAGCAGAGAGGTTAGGAAGTGAACAAACTGAGTGTCATTTGTAGCAGAAAGATCTAAAGAATTAACTACTGGGGTTTCTGTGTTGCTGAAAAAATATCTGGAAAAACAGGGACCCTGCAATTGCCTTTAACAGAGCTGTGAAGAGCATTAACACCATAGAGAATCTGACAGCAGCCTTTACTGGAGACGACTAAGAGAAAATGCAGTCCTTTCCCCTGCCTTAAAAGTAAGCAGCTGAAGAGTGAATTCAGCTGTAAATATTTAGAAATAGTGCCCAGTACAGCAGCAGTAGCATTTAGAACGCAGTGTGCTAGAACTCTTCGTACACGAGGGACAACTTCATCATGTCACTGCTAGGCAGGAGGGCAAAAGCATTCTCCATGTCCTAGACAGAGAGCTTTAGAGAAACCATAGCTAAGCTAAAGGATGGCATACAGCAGAGCAACCCAGTGGGCAGCTTTAAGTCCCACCCAAGTGTCCCAGCATGTAATGCCCAGCAGTAGCACGGCTTTGGGAAATGGTTCAGCAAAACCACTGCAGTGATCTACTGTAGCCTACTCCACTTTTCTGTTAGTGGCAGCACATGTCCTGCACGCACCCTTGCCCTTTCTGGATTTTGTTATTCTCCTAGTGTACCCCAATCACCACCCTGCCTGCGAGTGCTAGTCACTCTTTACATGTGGGGCTGCACAACAGAAACGGAGAAGCAACATATAATAGGGCCTGAAATTCAACCTGTATGTCTGTTTTTCTTTCTAATTCTGTTTTCTTCTTGGAAGAGTCTATAAGAAAGTGAGTGTCTGTTTGTACTCAGGCTCCCCAAGGACTGGTGCCAGGCAGGTCATGGCTACACTTTTTTGGGTTGAGCAGGCGTGTGGCTCCTGTCTCCACTGCCCCAAATCACAGGACTCAGCTGTGATTGCTGTTGTGGAGCCCATGCAGAGAGAGGGTTGTTGAACCCTTATCCGTCCTTCCTCTCACACGTAATGGTGCAGCTAAACCCTTTGACCACCCTGTTCAAAATGTTTGGAGTTACTGGGGTTACTTGGATGAGGGTGAGGGCTATTTGGCAGCAGAATGTGGAAGAGAAAATGAAGAAAAGGAGCATAACCACTATGCCACTTCTGGTTAGAAAAGCAGAGGAGAGAATGTATGGAGAGATTTTGCATTTTACCCAACAATTGCCCAAGTGCCTCCAAAGACCCCAGCAAATGCCTGCTATTTGTAAGGTGCTGCTCTGGTATTTTTCTACACACTTACACAGTTATGTACAACGATCCCTGCAGCAGTGTATTCTTTACTGATGGTTCCAGCTAGTGATGAAATCGACTGTCTAGAAATGTCACTGAACTAGGATGAATGTTTATAGCTCCTTGCTTCTATGATAGTTTCAGAAAAGAGGGACAAGCAATCTCTGGTTTCCACACAATGTATATATTGAAATTGCCAGCGCAGTTTCTACTTGTCACTTACATGTAGGTTTATTTCCATGCTTGTTCTTGACTCACTAACTTGCATAAAGGAAGGATGTTCTAACTGGTTTAATCTTATTGAAACAAAATGCTACAAGGGCAAGGCAGCAAATGATGTTGTTAGATTCCATTCAAGGCTGTGTTGAATGGGATCAGTTCAAGTCACTTGAGTCCATGAGATTTTCAACAATATGTCAGTGATGTGAGAATATCACCTTCAGATTTAGTTTAATATTTTGGCAGATTGTGTGTGTGTGTGCATGTGTGAGTGTGTGTGTTTATGTGTGTGAGTATAACATACAATAACATCTTTGTTTACAAGCAGTTTATAAAAGTTTAATAGATGTTGTTTAAAAATCCTTTATTCTTTAATCATTTTTATGTCCCTATGCAAAAAGACCTTGCCATTAGATTCCACAGCTTGCATTTGCTGGAGGAAGCATTGGAAGTTGGAAGGACGTTGTTTGGGTTTTTTTCCTTCATGTAAATTCCTGAGCTAAGATCAGGAAATTTTGCATTAGAAATCATGGAAATCATGCTGTTCATCTTTATTGTTTGCTCCTACTATATTTTATCTCAAAGTAAATTCTGAAAGATATGCCATTTACATATGCCATGTGTCCAAAAGACTGTAGTATATCATGTTCTATTTTTGCCAAAGAAAGTGCAGAAATATGAGATTCATCACAAACAATGAGATGGAAGGCAGATGAAAGTGGGGTGAAAACTTAAACAGATGATGCTGTGAGCAACTGGACTTATCTTCATAACCTTTTTTCCAAACTTGTTTTCAAAGTCTGCAACACCTTCCCTAGTTACAAACTGCCTGTTAGTCTTGTAACATCTTGTAGACGGTAGCTTCTTGAAGAAAATGCACTTCTAGCACTCAGAAAGATTTGAAGTGCTGCAGTTGTCTACAGGCTTAAGGTATAGGAAAACATAAAAATCCAGTGGTACATTTGCAAGTGTGACAGAGTAAGAACATATAATACACCAAAGCAGACCCAAGAAGCACGGATGAAACGAAGAGGATGGTACTTGTGTGCCATGGATGCAGGGTGCCATACAAAGCACTGGTGTTATTATCAGAATTGGGGTCCAAGTTCCTAACTTCTGTGACAATGTATTGACACAGTCCTAGTAGTAATGAGTTGCACTGTAAATATAAAAATAGATTTCTTATTTAGACACACTAAAAGACTGGAAAATGCAAGAAGTCTTGCCAGAAGTAGTGTATGACTATGTGCCAAAACCAGGACAGATGCCTGATAGTAAATCAAGAATTCCCACGCTGCAAGAGAACAGTTAAAACCACAGTAATTTTCTCAGCTGGAGAAAATAATGCAGGATTTCCAGACGTATTCTTATAAAATCTAAAACCCCCCCCCCAATTCACAAAATGACATCCAGAAAAGACTCAAATAACTGTGGAACCAACTCAAAGAAGATTCAGAGAATATTGTGAAGTGAAGGCCAAAGAGAGTCTTCAGCCCTGAAAACATCCTGTAGCAAGAGGATGGACTTGCTAATGAATCACATGGATTACTGGGAAAGAAACCCACTTTCCAAATGTGGTGCATAGTGACATGAAAATTGTCATATTTATTAGAGCATCGAGGGAGAGCTACACTGATGGCCACCCCAAATCGAACCAAATAGTATTGAGAGGTACTCTGAAAAGAGCGTCTGGGGAGAATGGCCTTTTTTAAACCTTGAAATCAAGAACAATAGGTTTACATGAAACAGCAGCAACATTTCAGTGACAAATGTGCAGGGTTGTTGGGTTCCATGAGGAGTATGCAGCTGCTAATCTGTCGTACTGCGATCTGTGAATTACAGGCAGACTGTACAAAACCGCTGCAGGCAATGCTATTGCCTAGGTTGGCAGACCCCCAGCAAGCACAGTTCAGCATCTACTAGCAAAAGATGGTGTCAAATACCTGAAGTTTCCATTACGCAATGCCTACAGGCACTGAGGAATGGCTTACAGGCACCAAGAGAAACAGGAACAATTTCTGGGTCTGGCCAGTTATTACAGAGAATTTGTGCCAATGTTTTTTGAAGGAAGAGTACTACTGGCAGAACTTACAAAAACAACAGTACATGGAGAATAGAAGGCAAGTGCCAAATGGCAGCAAGCCTTTCATGTGCTCCAGGAAACATTGTGCTCAACAGGTTCTGAAAGTATCCAAGTTTAGTGAGCATACAACCCAAGAAAAGCCTTTGGGGCTGTATTACCACAGGAGAACTAGGGAGAGACGCACCAAGTACCATACTTAAGCAGAAAACTTGTGCAACTAGAGAGTGCGTTATATTGGTGACAGAGCAAAGGGAGCTGTTTCTGGGTTCACAGTTCAGGTTTTTCTCCAATCCTGTCTCACGGGTTGATTAAGTGAGGTGAATGGTAACAACAGGCTGCAGAAGTGATTGTAGCCTGAAAAATGCTCCCCAGTAACGACCCATTACATGTTCAGCTGATCGGACAGGAAAAAGTGGAAGACACTCACTGCCATCTCCAGCTCCTCTGGGTCAGAGCACAGAGGTCTGTGATAGTGTGTGAAACTTCATGCTAGGGGCCACGTCCTTTAAAAAGGTGGCCTGTTCCTATGGCTGCTGTGGGGGTACACAACCAAGGACAGACTGGATGGAAGGAGAGAAGGAGCTTGGAGAGGGAGGAAAATATTCAGGATCTGGAAGGAATCCAAGGAAAAGATGCTGTCAAGAAAGATGGAGATAAAGAACAGCTATTCAAACAGTATCATGATGAGCAAAGGAAACTGATGAGTGGGTCATAATGGAAACCATAAAGAATTGATAGAGAAGATCAAGGAGTGAGTAGAGAGTCTGCAAATATTTTTTTTTTTTTTTTAACTCTAGCTTTTTTAAAAATCCCAAAATGAGTTTACAGAGCCTGATCTCTGTAGAGTTCTTTATAGCAATAATAAAGTACCTAGATACTAGATATAGGTTTATAGATTTATAATGTACTTTAAATCAGGCATACAACTGGAAGACTGAAAAATACAGAAATGCTTGTTCAGATTACAGGTCCATAGGAGGTGTACATTTATTCTGCTATTAGGTCAATACATATACTGTTTGGAAGCGGTATGTTTTTAAGTGATACACAGAAAATTGGAACAACATCTGAAAATGCTGAAACTAGCTTTGGTAACTGACTTGGACTCAATGGGACAAGTGGGTTTCTGTTGATTTCTGATGCTGCTGGAACATGTCCCTCAGCAATTTCATTTGGTCACTGCAGCACTGTTTGAAAAGCCTTTCTCTAACCCAGCCTTTCCTGACAGCTTCAATAGCAGTCCTTTTCCATTGCCCTGGGTGGCAACCAGGCCAGGTTCCATGGCTCTGGGAGGCTTGACTAACCTGGGGGTGCCCTTTGTTTCTCCACCTCCCTGCCACAGAGCACACAGGAGCACGAGCTGCTAAGCCTGATAAGGCAAGCACAGGAACCCTGGCACCCAGCTTCAGTTGTCCAGCCCTCCGAGACATCCTTGCCTCTTCTGGAAATAAACCAAAAGAGCAGTTTAATTCCTGAACTCTATGTCAGGACTGAACTGTTGGTGTCACAAGTGAGATCAGGATTTCTGTGCAAGTGTCTCATAAACATGTTAACCATACCATATGCGATCCAACTCACTGCTTTGCCCACTGGAGTGGATAGTTGTTTTTTCCATGCAAACATGTAACCTAGGAAGGTTAGATGATTGCACAGTGCAGCACAAAGCTCTGCTTGGGTGGTGAGAGTGCAGGAATTAGCCCCAAGAAGAACCCCACCAGGCCTTCATCCAGCTCCTGGTAGCACAAGCACAGTCTAGCTTGGCCTTTTCTTACCCAAGGCAGCGGCTGGGTTTGGTTGCTACTTTCTTATTCCTGGAGCAGCAACACAAAGGGGAGCAGATGCCAGTGATGGGTACAGGGACAGGCCTGACTGGGGATAAAGTTTCTTGCACAGGGAAGACCTTGTACACAGAGATGGGCCAGCTGCTTGTATGTACAGAGGAGAAAAGCAGGTGTCTGAACAAAGAGGAAGCCACTTTCATGAGTTGGAGCACGTCTCAAAAGAGAGAGGGGAAGTAGGAACCTTAGAGCTGCTGCCACATGCAACATGGTTGACTCACCCAGGCACAACACAGACACACTGACAGACAGTAATAATTGGTCAACTTGGCTATTGCTTTGCAATAACCACTTGCGCTTAGCCAGTAGTGATATTTATTTAAGACTCTTATGAATTATTGCAACTTTAAAACTGTATTTGGAATGCTGTTTCTGACACAGGGACTGCTTTCCAGAAAAGCTAGCCTGCATCCAGATTCAGTGGGCAACCATTGTATTCTTGATCCAAGAAACAAAACTAGAAATTTGGACAAAAACAGGCTTTGAAGGCTGGGTACAGTCCAGTCCCCAAGAGGTGACTCCATATTGGACAAATCTGTCCTTATCTTGGCAGACCAGAGGTCCTCCAACTTCAGCCTAGGAAGGAGAAGAGAGAATAAGGTGACTCCTTTAGTTTTAGAGGCACTAGACATGCAAACAGCAAAATACTGGCAGGAATAATATTGCGGTAACTCTGAAGGCCTCCAAGTATGACTGAGGCAAAGGCTGTAGAGAGAGGGAGAGTGTTCTATTAGACCTGCTGGAGTAAAAAAATGGGGGGGGGGGGGGTTGGTTTCCAA
>WAAD01036249.1:86787-105892 GCA_013389945.1 Fregata magnificens | reverse complement strand
GGGGATTGTTTCCAAGTATCCAGGCCATTTCGCTGGTCTGAAGAAGAGAGACCCAACCACCAGTCATGGATGTGGGAACATCCCCAGATCACCATGAAGCCAATTACGCAGAAAAAGGAAGTTTCTCTATTTTCCACATCCTCTGACCTACTTGATCCTGGACAAAATGAACATAATTGTTATGATACTGTTTCTTAAAATCCAGGTATAGCAGGAGATGAATACCTATGTCCAGTGATTTGTGTGCCTGTCAATGAATGCACTGTCCACACTCTCAAAGACATCATTTGCACTGGCAGTCTTGAACACCCACTCAGACAGACCAGCATTTGCTTTCTGACTCTGTCACAAAGTAGCTACCAGCTTTTTATTGAAGAGCTCCCAACATGATACCCTCCATTAAGAAAACCACATTTTAGAAGTCTTTTCATATACTTGTGAAAATTAGAAAACTGGAAGCACTTCAAGATTTATTTAATCAAGGGATTAAATAAAGATGTGGTACAACTCCAGACTGCACCAGAAAGAGTCACTAGTTTCCCCTCTGTCTCTAGGAACAAAAGGAAGCCCAGGTAGTATATCACAGGCTTTATTTCAGGTGGGATGGGGTATGCACAACACTAGGCTACTCTGAGTAGAATATGTCAGCATGCAGTTCTGAAACGAAGGCGAAATTACCCTACGCAATTTCCCTGCTATTCTGGTTGACTGTGTGAGTGAAGAAAAAATGCCACGTATACCTCAGTTCTTATGCTTCGTTCAGAAGCCTTGAATTGCTGAAGCTACTCCTGAGCCTTGAAAGTACAAATTGTCATTTGACCTGCTTACACTCAAAGCTAGATTATTCTTACCTTACAGTTACGTATGCTTCCAAAAGTAAATCCACCACAAAATTCGTGATTTTTGACACTTCCATTCAGAAATTCAGGGCGATTACATATTCTATTTTCAAGCACGGGGAATTCAACATCTTTTAGTCTGTTGTCTGTATCGGTACCTTTATGAACAACCAAGAAAATATAACAGTTATAAATGGTAGCCTGGGTATTGTGCTCCAGTGAAACCTCAGTAATGAAAGGACTAGGATCCATCCCCAGCTATATTAGAGTCTCTGAGTTTGTTGAAGGACCTTATTAAATCTTTCAACTTTTTTGTACTTGGATCATACCAACCCTCAACAAGCAGAGGTTATTCTTCTTTGCAAACTGTTACAAAATAAATAAAAACAGATGCTTAGTATTCTGAGCCATTGTGTCAGTTTGTAGGCTTTCATTATGGTGCAGTAGCAATGGCTTATTTCAGGGGGAAAAATGTTAGCCTGGATTTACTTTACATTATTTGAACTCCCTCAAGCCTAAAGATAGTGTTTCTAGATAAGGAGAATTTTCCTGAAACCAAGGTTGAATTTTCCCAAAACACAGTTTATTTAGATGTGGGGCTCTGGCTCTGTTCCCCCTGCCCCGCTGATTTCATGAACTAGTTGCACGACATGTCAGGACCCTATTTCCCACTGCCTAAATGCAACAATGGTCTGTTGATTTTTCCATCCTAATGCACTTCCAGAATAAATCTTGCCCGTACCATTTTTTTTGTGGATGTGATGACTAGAACATAGGAAGCAGCTGCCACCGTGTGGCAAGCTGAACAAAAAAGAAAAAAGTGCAAGGTAAGAAAGGGAAAAAAGATGAGAGGAAAGCCAGTAAATACTGTCTATGCTGGAGAAAAGTGTTTCCTGATAATGCTGATGAGTTACATTAATAGTAGAGTGATTATTCTTATTTTCTTAGCGTCAGTTTTGTAGCTAAATGACACAAGAAGGGGAAAAAGGTACTGCAATCTATGTGGAAGGCTTTTTTGGTGAAACTCAGAGACAGGGACAATATGTTCTGTACATTTTTTTTTTTTTAAATTCTGTGGATGCGCACACATAGAACTATCCATTGGCTTCGTTTTATAGGTGGAGTATTAATAAGGTGCTGTCTGGCAAATGGGGTGGGAAGGGCATCCCTTATGTGCAGCTCAGCAAGGCCAAAAGTGTGTATGTGGGAGCTGGGACTGAATGAGGGCAGATGCCAACATCACTGCTGGAAGCCGCAGGGACAAGGAATCGCCTCCTGCTGCTGCAAAAGTGGGTCAAAGAGGGCTGGGTATTCTCAGCCCTCAGCACAGATGGAGTGAGAGGTGGACAGCAGGAGACCACATAGATCGGTTTTTAATGCTAGACTGTGAACAAAATTCAGGTAAGGGTTTTACTGACGTTAAAAACTCTTTTTGCCCATGTCCCAAAGGTGGCTGGACCTGAGCAACTCTGACTCAAAGGCTTCATGGTTCCTGGGATGCCATCTTATCTCAGGGGAGAAAAATGAGGGGGAAAAAATCAAGCTCTGAGAGAATGAAATAAAAAGAATAATGTTGCCTGGTGACCTCTGACTTAGTTAAGTTTTAAGTAAAATGTGTTTTTCAGGTCCCATGAGTGCATGTATTTTGGGATAGGATTTGAAAACCTGCCTAAGTTTTCAACTGCACCAAATATGCCTTACCTCTTGTTTTTCCCCAGGCAGTTAGAAAACATACTGTGTTTCTTTCTACCATCAGACTGGTTTCAGGCAAACAAACTGGTTTTACATGGTCGGTAATTGTTACAGGACTGGAAAACAAACAAAGAATAATTAAAAGATCCTTAGAAAAATTACCATCAGCTTGTTCAGTCTTCATACTCAGAAGGCTCTGCATGGAAATGGCGTGGAGAAAGGTGGAGAAGCTGATGGTGCCTCAAAACTGTATAGATGGTTGTAAGATAGTGCCTAGGCACTTAGTGAAAAAAGAGGTTACTTACAGGAACTGAAAGTCTCTGGGATGTGTTTGTGGGCACAGTCACAGCGCGAGTGTGTTTGCAGCATAGTGCTAGAGTGCTGATCTCTGATTACTCCTGCAGTGTGTATAGCAACATGCACAAGCCCAAGCTCAGCCCCTAGCAACCCTTGCAGGTGGTGTGAGCCTGACTTCTCTCAGATCCTCCCTGCCTCAGAGGTCGTGGACGTTTCCAGGGACTTCACAGGAGGAGGGAAGGATGGATGAATGAGTAAATAAGCAGACACAGCTGAAGTTGCAGAAAATTCCTTTCTCCTCTGGTTACGCGGGTGATATAACTGTGGGTGACATTATGCAGTATCTCACACATTACTAAGTCTCGCACCTCAATAAAGTAAATACCAAAATAAAATTCTTCCTCATCACAATGTTTTTGCCTGGAGGCTTCAGCACTGGAATAAAGCTCAGCGTGGACTGGACAGGGCCCTGGGAAGCAGTTCTGCAGAAGATGAAAATGTTGCATAGGGAGGTCTTTGCTTTGGGCTGTCTGATCCCTTATTGACTTTCAGATGTAGATGTGAAAAGGTGCAATGGCTTCTGAAAGGTATATCGCCCTAGGAGTCAGACAAGTGCAAACAGTTTTGGTACAGTGAAAGTATGTCTGAACAACCTGTTAAATGAGATCTGCCTCTGTCAAGAAGCTATCCTGTGAAGGTTAGTTCTGATTGTGAAAGAGAGGAAAAGGACCTGAATGAACTCCAGATGTTCGGTCAAGGTAAAATGAACATTTATAATCTCTTTTCAGGCTGAGAATGATTTTCAAAGTATGTGATGTGATAGCTAGTGAGATCTTCAATGTCCAATTAAAGAGAATTAACAAATCCCCCTGTTCCTAACCAGGCCATGCCAGGGCCATGAGCCCCAAGAAGATTCAAGAGAATGAGACACCAAAGGGTGTCTTAAAATAAAGATGTCTCCAACATGAAAATCTGAATGAAACATGAACACAGCAGTCCAGGAGGGTAGAAGATGCTAACTAGCTCCTGTGCTGAAGCTACAGTTGTGCCAATGCCATCATCATCATTTTGAACTCTATCCTCCAGCCCTCTGAAGTCCAAGATGGTGATCTCAAACCTCCACTCTCACATGGTTCCATGAAATTAATCATACGTCAGTTCTTTTCCTTATAAGAATGGAAATCAGTTACGCAGCTTCCAAAACTAGTTCATTCACTTCTCAATAAAGTCCATTTTTATTGAAAGAATTCCTGAAAATTGATAGACAAGAGGAGATTAAAGTGAGAAAGCTCAGATTGGTGCGGGGTTTTCTTGGTTTCCAGGTTTCTCTAGGTTTCTAGTGCTGTTCCTCTAGCACCTTTATCTTCAAGGTTGTATTTAGGTCTAATTCCAAGGGTAGTATGGCCCTCACAGCAACTCTGGCTCCTGTCTGGCCTGCTGGCATAACAGTAGCCAGGCAAACATTTTTGAACCACAGCAATAGAGCATTGCAGCTTCTGCTTCCCCAACATCAAGAAGTTAACTTTGTTTCCACCTATGCTCTTATTTGGTGCCAAGGAAATTCTACATCCATCCTAAGATGAGACGGCACCTAAAAAACCTGTTGGGACACAAGGAACTGGCCTTCAAACAGGACTGAAATGAACACAGGGTAGACATTGGCACATTCTCAGAGACCTCTGATGTCTGGGTAGGTAAATGAACAGGAGACCAGGGAACAAGACCTCAGAAGATATACCTGACTATGGATGACATGACATTGAAATGGAAGTATGAAGTCCCAGACAGCACCCATCTGCTCAGGAGCATGGCACATAATTCACCTGGGACTAGACTTCTACTGAAACCAGTGGTCCTTCTCAATAGAACAGCCCTCCTTTGGGATGATTTTGGTCAAGATCTTCACAGACCTGTATCAGTTCTCTGACAAGTCTTGTCTATTGCCACAAAATGCAGGTATAGGAGTAGCAACCATTCTTCCCACATCATATTTTCTTGGGTGATCTGTTTTATGAACAGACAGTGAAGATTTGGAAATAATGAGGTCCACAAAGAAAGCTGAAGACAAATGTAAAGACAGAATTTAATGAAGTTGAAAACAAGCAAAGTTGATCTAAGCCAGAAAACTGAGGGATATGATGTCCATATTTGCTATTTATGGCATCTCACATGCAGAATGTGCTCAGATGGTGAGTGCTGCTGATGCAAAACTGACTACAGTGCTATAGCATGCGTGTATCTACAGTGCAAATGTGCATAGAGCACCCAATGAAAGAGGAATTGAATGACATAGTTACAAGCACTAGCCAGAGTAAAACTGGTGGAGCATGAGTTCCTTCTACTCACCTGAAGTCAGTGGGATTTTGATTAATCAAGCACCAGAGAACCTGAGTTGAAATTGAAGTGAAATTGTTCTAAGTTCTTTAAAGCTGCGTGGTGAATTTTTAAAAAGAAAGGTCCTCTCAGGTAAAACATGAGCTTTTCATGATTTTTAATCCATGAGTGGTGAGTGTAAGAACAAGAGGGAAACCAATGAGTAAGTAGAAAAGTTTCAGGAACATTCCAAAAGGGAACAAATAACATTGAAATAGCTGCACATATTTCAGAGCAGACTGCTCAGACATCTGAGCAGGACACAAAAGAGGGCTTCAGGCAATTACAGTTATGCACAGGATTTTTCACTGTATCACAAGCAAGATCTGGTTTTATTGAGTTGTTGGCCAAGTCTGCAGCTCATGAAACATGGATGTGGCCTGGCCTGGATCACCGCCAGGGAAACTGGACCCTTCTACTTGCTCCATACAGAAAGTGTGGTGCCTCCTGGCCAAAACTTCAGTTGAAGCTCACAACCCTCAGGGCTGTACAGAAAAAAACTCCAAGCAGATCCTCCAGACACAACTCCGCTTTGGTTTGCCTCCACCCTCCCTGCTTCAGTGGAGCTGCCACTTAGTGGGTGGCAATCCCTCCCATCCTAACTGGTCCTTGTCCTTCCTAAACTGTGTAAGAAGCTCAGAAGGCTTCTGCCAGTAGGGGCATTCAGCAGGAGAGATGTTCAGGGTTTACCCTTGAACAGATGCCTACGTTAACACTTGAAGGGACTCTCACACTCCCTCATACCATCCCAGAATCACACCTGAGAGCTAACTCCAGGCTAAGCTAACTCGTGACTTCAGAGTAAAGGTGTTAGAGGTGGAAAATGGACTGAAATGGTACCTCCTCAACTTCAGCAAAGCAATGTCTGCTCCACTTGGTTCCTTTAATACTTTCTGAACACTTTGGATTTGCAGGGATGGCTCTGCTGCATTGAGATTCTGTATCCCAAGAAACACCCTGTAGGAAGAAGGCTCTGTTGACCTGGAAGAAATGACAGCAGCAAGGTTATACATCCATACTTGTAATCAGGAATGTCACTATTACAAAATTCAGTGATTTCCCTGGAGAACTGCAATTAACAAGATGGTCAGGCTGCTGCTTCTGACCATAGATGCCTGCATTTATTCTTGGGGAGGAGGAAAATGTGGGGTTCTTTAAACAGTTTGATTTTTATGATAATGGAAAAATCCCATGGGCTGTAAATAATGTGGCACCTTCTTGCAGTGTTCACAACTCCTAAAGCCCTAAGGGTCAGCTGCTAGCCACAGTTTTTCCAAGTGCCATTACCACCAGCACATCATTAGCACCCTTTTCAGCATGCTTTGGGGTGAGGGAGAGGGCAGAGGACAGAAGTAACCTCTGTTGTGCTCTGCTGCTCTTTGAGACAGGAGCAGAAGATAAAAATCAGCTTGCTTGCAAGAAAGACAGGAAATAAGGAGTAAAGAAAGTGCCTTATTGGGTACATTTTGCTCTTCTGTTGATTTTCTCATACAGATTTAGGAAATGCCTGTCACTCATTCTAGGGGATACTCACTCTTGCAAGCACTGAGCTGCGGTAAGGACCCACTGTGGATGTATCAGAGTGCCAGCACAACGGTGCACGTTGGTACTAGAATAGAGAAGACAATCATCACATTCATTTAAGACTGCATAGTCAATTCTCCACCATCTATGCTGTGCACAATGGGAAATATTAACAAACTAGCAATATGCCCCTTATTCAAATCTTTTACCAGTCGTAGTTTGTCTTTTGCCAATGGCAAGAGAAATCAAATGCAGATTTTGAAAGGACAAGCTTTATTTGCTCCAGAACATGAGAAACATGAAAAGAAATTTGACACCCAGGTGAAATTTTTGCAACAGGGCACTCTTGCTTTCAGGAATTCAATAAAAATAATTACATTTCCTAACAATGTCACTTGTGATGTAATGGGTTTATCCTGATTAGCAATTAATAAAATGATACATCCTTCTGATTTGTGAGGTTGCTTTGGACTAGTTCTTTAAATAAGCCTTACTACGGACTTTTAAATTTTCTTGGGATAATATTTATTATGGTAACTGTCAACAACTATATAGGAATTTTCATTAGCCTTTCTGTAAGCACTTCTTCATCTCCTGTTCAGCCACTCTCATTGTGACTATGGAAATGCTACACATAATCTTTTTTTTATACCGAGAGATGATGGTTTTCCTGTGGTTTCTAACACAACTAAGGTGGTCACAGCATCAATGTACATTTGAACCAAGTTGGGTGCTGGGTGAAAAAGGATGATCAAAATCCATTCATACACATTGCAGGTCGGTGGCTATATTCCTGGGCTTAAATTCCCGACTGCAGAATGCAGTTAACTGTCATTATCCTCAGTGGGAATTATTCCTTCCCCATTTCACTAAATAAAGGTGTACTTAATGTCTGCAGTTCAAGTTTGCCCTCTAGAGATTCAGGAGAAAGTGGGAAGTTTGGGATTAATGACCCAATAAGTAGCTATCTGTGGACACTATGATTAAAAAAAAAAAGTTTATTTTACATGCTAAGGCATTTTACATAGAAACCAAGGCCAGTCCAGAAGCATATGCATTGTTTCCTGTCAGTGTCTTTCTAATGCCTGTTCCCTGTGCAACCCTGCTCTCACAGATGGTGACACAGTCTGAAATACCAGTACCTCATCCTGAGACTGACATGCCAAGGCCAAGACCCTGGAGATGCATCACACATGCTATACTGCCCACAGGCTCGCTCACTCCGCATTGGGACTTTTCCACAGTCATGCTCAGAAGAAGCTACAGAATAAAACAAACTACAATGGAGAATTTTAAAGCAGTTCTGCAATGCCATCCACAGTGCAATCAGATGAAAAGAGAAAGGCATAAGACTTTTCTTAGTCTTCCTTAGGCTTTCACTCTTTACGTTGGTTAATAGAAACTAAGGGTAAAGAAACAACCAGAAGCTTTAGACTCCATTATATTATCATTACCTTGACCATTTAAATCTGGTCCTAATATATGACATTTGATATGACAAAATATTAATTTACCTGGAAAAAATTGTTAACTATGTCAAGTATTTGGATGTAGTCAGGTAAACTACAAGGACCCCCATCCCCAAAAGAAAATCTGTAGGGAAGTTGAAGGAAAAAGAGACCTAAAGAAAGTGGAAGAAGCTGAAGGGAGAAGAGAGCCAAAAAAAGTGGAAGAGTTTGTTGCCCAGACAATAATAGCAATTTCTAAATGCTTTAAAACATTACAGTGTACACATTGGTTGAGTTCAAACCCATCCCTAGATTATACATAAAATTGAGTCATTGTCCCCTTGTCATAAAATGTTGCAATTTTGCCCTCACACTGCTCACTCTACTTTCTTGTTAATCCAAATCTCTCTGAACTTTTTAAAATGGATTGATCTTAGGTGCTCAGTAAGGACCCAAGTAACTCTTTCCAGAGCTGCATATGGTGTTATGGATGTTAAATTTGTTAGTTCCAGTATGAGAAGGTACTGATTACTATCCCAAAATAGAAAAAAAGAATTACGAAAATCTGCGTAAAATATCCAGGACGAAATTCACTCCCTACCCCAAAAGGCAAAGTATCTAGGGACAGATTATTTTAACATCCAGATCAGAACAAAAATTAAGTCAGCAGAGGATGAAAAAGGTTTCAAAAGATGTCACCTCTGGTGCTCCCAGCTAACAGGAAAAGTGTATGAGCAGGTTCTTGAGGCATTAATCCTGCCACAAAGTGCATGGAAAGCCTAGGATGAACATCAAGGAAACCCTCTCCTGTGTTTGAGGAGCCCAGTGAAGGAATACCTCTCTTCACAGCTTCACTGGATATTTCAAATTCAGCTAGCAACTCTAAGTGCTTAGCTTCACTGACGATAAAGAGCACACAGATGGTTATCTATGAAATCTTACTGATGATTCTTGGCACCAGGTTACCTAAACTTTAGCTGACTGTTACAGGTGCCTGATTGTCAAATTTCCATACAGAACTAAATTCAAATCTAAAGCTACTGCCTACTGCAGTTTTTATGGTTGGATTGAAAATATTTTGTAACCATGATAACAAGTTGTAGAAAGGGAGGACAGAAAAGTCTTTAAGGATAATTACAGCAGCGTGGGATGTCACAGTACTCCCATTTTTTTTCTGGGTCTGTTGTGAAGCACCAAACACCATTTACATCTCCATCAGGATTCCTGCAATACTGTAATAATTACAAAAACAGAGAATGAAGACTCCAAATGTTAGCTACAGAATGAAGAAGTGTATGTTTTTAAAAAAGTGTTAAACTAAAACTTTGAATTATTTCCCCCAACTATTTTTCCACCGGATGTTAAATGCTTTCTATTTCCTCTGATCACAAAATTCTTTCTTTCCTGTATCTCAAAACCATTAGGTGAAATTAGAAAAATATGATAAAATTGCTATCATTTTCTTCATCCACCAAGAGTCACTCTAGCTCTAGTTCTTTCTAAGGCCTCATGAGAAGTAAAGTTTGACATAGGCTGACTAAGTGTTTTGCACTAAAACATTTATTGTTGGCCTAAAACATTTATTGTTGGCCTAATCCTTCTTCTCCTAAAGTCACTGAGAACAAGTTAGGTCAGCTCCAAGAACTTGCTGGAATCCTGCTTAGTTTGTGACAAACAGCAAAAGGCATTGCTTTGGGGTTTGCAGAAATCAGGGAAGTGCTGTATGACTACTTTTGCCCTGCTTGCCTGTCAGAATCAACCCCATGGTGTACCTCTGTGCTTGAAGTACCAATATCCTAGGTAACGTAAAATGCATCCTTCCCTCTTCAGTGCTATTATAGGTCTGGGCTATCAACGTGATGACTTCCAGATACGCTTAACCTGGTCTATAAAGACTGAACATGAGGTGTTTACTGAGGGGTCATGGAGAACGGAGACATTGTTCAATGACACCAATGGCATCAGCGGCTCTTTACATTTTTATCCAGGCCTGCTCTTGGATGAGTCACAGGAGTGAAATATTTGTGGCTATGAGGTTTCTGAGAGCTCCACTCTTGACAAGTCCTGCCCCTTCCAGTTTTTGCTACTGTGCCACGATAGTCTTTCCCATTACCATTAATGCAGTCTGTGAAAAAAGAGGAAAAGGAAATCATTGTTAGCTGCCAAATCTGTATGTGGTGGTGGTAAGCAGAAATAAGGCAGATTATCTACCTTTAGGACTTGCACAATCTCTAGTGTCTATAGCAGAAAGAAAGACAAATATGTACCCTGTGATGTCATCTCTTAGTTTGTCAAGATGGATGTCTTCCTGGATGTACAGAGTGAATGAATTGGAAAAAATTTCAAGGAACTTCAGGCTAAACATTTTCTGTAACATATTGCAAATATCTGAAAAAGCTCCAAGATTTTTGCCAAGTTGGTATCAGTAAGCACTTTCCATGAGAGAAGCATATTTCAGAGTTAGCAGCCCATTACACTGAGAGTGCAATTGTTGCTTCCAAGGACATTGCTTCAGGTACTTTCTTCTGCTGCCCGCAAGTAAGAGTACACAGCTCCATTCAGGAATGTGTCTTTTATCCAGCCCTGCCAACTTCCTTTGCAAAGTCAATAATCCGTGGAAAGCTCTACTATAGATTCAGAAAAGTCATACCACTTTGACCAACATGCACTATTAATTAAGGAAGTAATGAAGCAGGATAGAGCAAAAACCTGTTTCTCTTGGTGCACACATTTTGCAAAACATGGTTACCTATGAACAATACAACACTCTAAGGTCAACCTCTTGAAAATATAAAGCACAGCACCAGCAATTTAAATTCCTATAACAACAACATTCACTGTGATCGTATTTCAATAGCACACAGCTACAGAAACACTGGAAACTTTGTCTACTTTCCTCTTGTTCCCCTAAATGAAAAAGATATCCTACAGAATGCACTGTGAAATGATATAGGCTACAGGATATGAACTGACTAAAGTGTACTTGCTGCAAAATTCAACAGTACAGATCTGAAAGCTGGAGGAGGGTTGTGACTCTTATGTTGTAGCACTGCTCAAGAATAATTTTGGTAGGTTACTATTTCCTTTACCCACAGACTCTACAGGAGGTGACACTTATAGCCAGCTGTTACCAAATGTGGTGGGTGTAGTCAGGCCAACATTTTGTGCCGTCGTTGCAGGGGGGTCATTTGGTGGGGGTTCTTGTGTGTGATCATCACACCTCTTGAGACTGCAGTACTCCCATATCATGCTTGGGTCAGTGGTGAAACACCATGGACGGTTATCACCATCTGGGTTTCTGCAATAGTTGTGCCTCAAATCCCTGCAAAACCAAGTACAATAGTCACACTGCATAAGACTGAAAGTAATCATAGGAATATCTTGCCAAAAAGATGTGGATCTGTACTATGTAGAGATAAATAAATTTATTAATCTTTTACTTCTTGCCAGATATCCTATTACCAGCAAACACATTTATGGCTGTGATACGAGTGGAGAGTTATATTTCACATATACATCAGAGTCATAAATATATTTATGCGTAAGGAAACATAATTCAACTACTGGCTTAAATTCTGGCTGTAATATGTCAATGTGCTGGGTAGCTAAACAAATGCTCGATATGCCAATAATTTAATTTCTAAATACATATGTATAAGCATACACAATTGTGTGAATGTCTGAGTTAGTAATAAATATGCAGGAAGATCCATACTGTTGGTAGGCCACTACGCTTTACCAAAATTTTTATTGTTAAATGTCAAAGGGTTCTTTCTCATATTCAGAAGAACGGCAAATAAATACTTATTGAAATGATCCCCCCCAAAACCCCCCAAAACCCCGCTTCTACTGAATTCAGTGGGAGCACTCCCATGCCTGTGCTTGCTGGGGCAGGGGGAAGAATTCCTCTCTTCAATAATTTGCAGAGTTGCAGTATTTCCCACTCCTGAATCACAGCACAGTCGCAGAATAAAACACTGAAATGCTTTTTCTCAGATATGCCAGAACACATTAATTCCACATTTTCACAGCTTGATTTCCCTTTTTTTACATGTTTGTGAAAAACAGCATCCCCTCTGAGGATGTTCCAGTTTCAATACATTACTATTTTTGATGCCAAAATACAACTGAAAATTAAAAAAAAGAAATTATTTAGGGTGACATCATTAAAAAGGCGATAAAATAGAAAAGTATCAATCTTCCTGCTTATACTTGTAATCCACCAAGCAACAATGGATTTCCTAGCAATTGTCACCTTGTTGCTTTCCTACCCTTATTAACAACTGGCACATTAGTAATTATGATTATCTCTCTAAGTCATCACTGGTCCAGTTTTGTTAGTCTGAAGAAGACAAATCAAGGGGGAAAATCCAGTGTATGCAATTCTGGGTGCTCAATTCCAACCACAAAGACCATTTAAATGATAGTTCTAATCATAATATATCTGACTGTCTGTTTTGCAGCATAAATGCTGGGTTCTCCCCAGATGAAATAAGTAGAAAGGCCACCACAAAGGTCTCAAATTCATAAACAAAATGCATATTTCAGCAGATGCCCAAACTCTGGATACAAGTCTCCCAGTGTTGGGTATAGAAGCTCAGATTTAAGAGTAAAGGGACACAGCTGTATTTTACTCAGAATTTAAATAACAAGAAAACACAGTTTTTAAAATGAGACTAACAGAAAATGCTTCTGCATCTTGGAAAAATTCTCTTTTATGGATACATTCGCCAGCAGTGTTTTAAAGCATGATTGTGCAAAGATAATACAATCAGCAATGGTCATTGTCAGATAAAGGAAGAAAAGTTGAGATAAACATACGCGTTTGGGAATCTGTCCGGGGTTTTTTCATGCCTGTGTGGGAACATGGAGTTCCAGGCCTGGCATTTCTTTCCTGATGCAGTGATGGAAGTTGTGCCACGATAACTCTGGCCTTTGCCTCGGTAGCACTCCTCTGACAGGGGAACCTGCACAGGCACATCTGCAGCAAACAACAGAAACTGGTCTTTTGCATCATGATTTTATGTTCTTAATGAGTAGGCACAAGAAAGCATTAAACACACAGGACGACAAAAACAAATGACTCGTTTATACAGACAGCGTCCAGTGAGAGCATCATGTCCAGCATGAAAAGCAGAAGGGCATTTCCAAAGATATTTAGAAAACTTTCACAGGTTACCATCATATGCCAGATGATGTTCAGTGGAAGGTTCACCCCTCAGTCCCATTTTGGTACATGTGAACATGTTTGAATTAAAGATTGGAAAGTTCCCATGAAAAATACTCAAAGATTAGATGCTAGTGATTTTCCGCTGATATATTGCTAAAATGGACATTATGTCAAACTTTAACCTCTCTATTATCCTTTTGATTGCACTAAGACTTTCTTGGGGGTTTTGTGCTTAAATGAAAGGATATTTCAGATGAGATTTTTATTACATGGAAGAATCTGTCCTCTCTTTCATGGCTACTTTCAAAAAATGGGAATTCCTTTTATTTAGCAGTTTTTCATCGCTTTAAACTTATTTTTCATTTTTCATTCATTTTCATTTCATTTTAATTTAGCAAGTTAACTTGCTAAAAATGCCCTACATTTGTGGAAAAAAAGGAATATAAAAAAATAAACCTCTTTCATCCTGCAATTCTTCTTTTGGGTCAGCTGGTGATTTACATCCTTCACTGCACTTCCTTAACCATTGAAAGTCTAATATTTGGCAGGTTTTGTAACATGCCAAGCAGAAAAACTGCATTAACAACAGTGACAAAGTGACTGAAAAAAGATTTGACACATTTACAATGAGAAACAATAAGTCTCTCACTGCTTTAAAGTCCTTCTTTCAAGTACACTCCACTACTCATACCAGCAATCCCTTGTTCTGTCCCATCACATTGGGGAATTGCACAATATTCCCACCGAACGCTGCTGTTGATGGTGTAGCACCAAGGCCTCTTCTCTCCGTCAGGGTTTCTACAGTAGTTTTCCTCTAAGCCCCTGAAACAGAAACACTGGCTTTAAACTACTCATAGAAACCAAGAAGAGTTGTGTGCAAGATTATTAACAACTACTGCATGCAGAACTCAACTCAGTGGTTACATTTATTCTTTTTGGAGATGATTACCTCATGCACCACTATTTTGGGACTAATCAACAGCCTTTGAATTTACAGTCTAAATGCTGATGATATATGAAGAACTTTTCCAGTGCTTACACTTTCTGCTCTTGTTTTTGAGGCCAAGATATGGCAGTAAAAACTGACTTCAAAACACAAGCCATTGGTGTACCTCCCTGTTCCAGTAAGAACCAGGCGAGGCCGGATGTCACAGACTGATGCTGGAAGCATGTGCATATGAGCACCAGTGCATGCTGCTCTCTGCCCCGTGATAATGGACAGGGTTTCACATGCCCAGGAAAACTTGCAGGATCCATTTCACAACCCACAGGATCAAAATACAGAGCTAAAATCCTGGTCAGTCCCAGCTACCCTTGCCCATTGATAATGCCCTACAAACCCAGCTTCTCTGACCTTGGAGCATGAGGATGTATTGGAGCACCTCGGACCTGGGAGCATTGCTCTTCAGAAGAGTAATGCATTAAAAGTGTGCCAAAACACAGCCAGTGGATTTTTAACATAAAAGTAGTGTAAGTAGTTATAACTCTGCAGTGGGATGTGGAGGAGACAGGTGAGACAAGTACATGAGAATAAAGTAGCTGGTAAAAAAAGGAATGCTGAAAAAAATTAAGAGCAAGACCTGAACAGAAGTAATGAGAGCTGACAAAAGGCAAGAAAACAGCTTTTCAACATAGCTGCAGAAAACCTGTGCTACTCTTGCCTCTGCATCTGGATCTATAAGGAATAACTGTTCTTTTGTATTTGTTAAAATAACGAGACTCAGCATACTTGCAGGGATATCTGTCAGGAATCCAGCCATGTCTGTGAGGAAACTGTGCGTTCCAGTGTTGGCAGCCATTTCCCGATTCAGTGATGGCTATCCTGCCTCGATAGCCTTCTCCTTTCCCGGAAAGACACTGGGAGCCCGTGCTGGAGACTGGTGGGTGTGTAGCTGTAACCAGATTTAAAAAAAAAGGAAAAGGAAAAGAAAATAAAAGAAAAAACACAGCTAGACAGTGCTTTCAAATATATGAAAACCCCCTCTGTTATCTGTAATGTCGAACATGTATTTTTTTCTTTCAGCAGAGGTGACATTGGTTGGAAGCCATGGCAAAACCAAAGTGTACATTTTCACAAGCTGTCAGGCTGCCAGACAGATGTCCTGTGTCTGCCCTTTTACAGCAGTCAGTAAATAACTTTGCTGGGTCCAGCCAGACTTTGTGCCTGCAGTCCCGTGAGAGCAGAGCTGGAAAGGCAATAAGTAGTCCTGGACAGTCTGGTAAAAACAAGTGGGATGAAGGGACCACATTAATATAATACACATGGGTAGGGTGGAAGGGCAGAAAGGATAAGGATAAGGGCCAAGAAGAAATTGTGGGAGAAAGCAAAACAGCCTGCAGAGCTGAGCCTCTGGAGTCAGTGAATTGGGAAAGTGGGGCAGAAGGAGGAGTGAAAGAAAGTGAATTGGTCTGGCATGTGGGGAACAGCGAAGAAAGTAAGAGTAACGATCAGAGGCACAGAACCTGCAGAGGGCAGAGAGAAAATGAATGTACAGTGCACACCTATTATATACACTTTGTATATGGAATTTCCCGAGGAGACAAGTATGACTCTAAAAGGTTGGTCTGTTCCTTAAACTTTCTTTAAGTTTTAAGCACAAAATGGAGATGCTATGGTAACTTTCACAATTTACTTTATCATACAGAAGCCTATAAATAGTCATTCTTCCATCTGCAATTGAGCATGCTGAGGTGAACTACAGCTAGTGAACACATGCTGATGCTTAGAGCACTGGCAAGTGCAGATGCATAAGAAAGCAAGCTTTAGAGATAAAACCACAAAAATTTATCTCAAAGTGCAGTCCAGTTCTACAAACGGCAATGCTAATCTCATTATTCAGTGCTTTGGAAATGTCCAGATTTAGTGTGCTCAGCTTAATGGGTTAAACTAGCTCACTGATAAGTCAAATTTTTCTCCTGAGACCTGAACTTGCTTCTCAGGATTCATCCCTTGCTAAGAAAAAGGCAGTGCTGGCTGTGCTGGCCAGACCCAGGTAAAATATCACAGTATGGCCACATGGTGGTTTAGGTGTTTTCCATGAGTTAGCAGGTCAGCTGAAAACTACCACCTGATTTAACCTGAATGCCTTGCCTCTCAGGTAAATTGAAAAGTAAGGTGGTTGAAAACAAATTAGGGTTTCTATAACATCTCTGGCATTATCGCACTTTGAGACATCTGCACCCTCACTGACCTTACATGATTTTATGTAACAGAAATTTAGTGAGTGATTCTGCTTATTAATTTGCACTTTCCCTGGTTCACAAGGATTTCTTCACATTATTCAGAACTGTGATTTCTTGTCTTTACCCTTCCTGCATCATTTTAATGAGAAGAGCTACCCTATGGAGTGATCTCAGGAAATCAGACTCACTGCAACGAGGAATGTTGCAATATTCCCAGCGTTTAGCAGGGCTGGTAGTGAAACACCAGGGCCGAAGTTCGTCATCAGGATTACGGCAATAATTCATCTTCAGATCCTTCTCTGGAAAGCTGCACATTGAAAATGAAAGAGAAGCTTGTGAGCCAGCTATGACTGGCTGTAGCAATTAGGCTGTCTGCAGGCAGGGTCTCCCAGGCACTATGGGAATGAATTCAGTGCTAAGCATGACTCACTGTTTCAGGGTAAATCCATGCATATGAGGCTCTTGGGCATCCCAGCGCTGGCACTCCAGCCCAGACTCTGTTCTGGAAACTTCTCCATGGTAGTCTTCACCATTACACTGCATGCACTCCACTGTAGGGCCTAGGCAGAATGAAAACAAAGCAAGGTTTGCACCAGCCCATGAATTCTGATCCTGATCTATTCATGGAAGACTACACTGAAAGGAAAAGAGGGTTTTGCTCCAGCTAATGATGAAAGGAACCCAGAAGACCATGCATTACAGCCCAGCCAAATGAATAAAGCTTTAGGGATACATGTCATTTGGAGGGAGGACTTTGTCACATATCTGTATGTACTGATAGCAATGGGAGTTCTGTATGTAACACAGCACTTGGGTCAATCCTTACTCTTGTTAACATTAAGTAAATTGCTAGGGTTAAGAGCAGGACAATATCAGCAAATGATTAGAAAAATTTCAGTTCCTCCATATTTACAAAATTACTTTGATAACTGTAGCCAATTAGGAAAACAACCTTTATGGCGAGAACTTCTTAAGTTCCAGCTTGATGTAAATTCACATTTGAAACCAATCTGCGATAATAAAGCAAGAACAAATAGCAGGAATAATATTACCTACTCGAACACTCCTTCTCTGAAAAATAAGTATACCTCCTCCAGTGTGCGTGACCTGGTCCTCACACTCTGGGATGTTACAGTAATCATATCTGGTAGCAGGATCTGTTGTGTAACACCAGGGTCCCTTTCCATCATTATCGGGATTTCTGCAGTAGTTTTCCTCCAGTCCTGCACTGGGATATTTTTCAGGTGTGTAACTGGAACAGAATTTAAATGGGATTAGAGAACGAGGAAAATGTCACAATCGTTCAGCTGAGGACTCTAAAAATGAAATGTTTATCTGAGGACCATTTTGTAAACATCATTCATTAGAAGTCATAATTGCTACTGTGTGCCATTGCTGAAGAGTTAGAAGTGCCATAGCTATAGATTTCAGGAAATATGGTGCCCCTAGGGCCAGTCATGTCTTTAATACTTGCATTTACTTGAGCTGTTCAGTTTCCAGTACTTTTTGCTCAGCCGAGGTACATTTTAGCGCGTAAAGAAAAGAGTCCCCTGGGACATGTTCCCTGGGAGATGCTATGAGAAGATATTTGCTGAAATAGGAGAGTTCTCTGTAACCTGAATGCTATGCCATTTCAATAGGAGGTTACTAAATAAACCCAGTTGGGTGTTTTCCATTAAATACAAGAAACACTGCCCTATTAATTGTCTATGGATTCACTGGTAAAATGATGTACCTCTATCTCATCTGCCACATGTTACACCTTTAGCCAGGAAAAGTTCTTGCGCTGGTGAGATTAATGGAAAATTCTTATTTCAGCAGAACCAGGTGCTTCCCTGTCGAGTGTTTTGCTCATGTAAGGATGATAAAATTTAAATGCAACTGCCAAGACTGACAACATCCCTATTGATGATGTAGCCCTAATTGCAGGTCTCTGAGTTACAACTCAGATTAGACAATTATCTTATTCTAGAGATGTATAGAAAAATATTTTATAAGAAGACTTTGAACACCAAACGAATTGCTTATAAGATTACTTAGCACATATAAATGGCTTAGCAAACTTTCAGAAAAACATATAAATGTATATGAAAAGGCCTTACTTTGGTTTATGGGGGGCAGTATCAGCCCACTTCTGGCATGGCACACCTTTCTGAGTTTTGGCTTCTGTTCCTCTGTAATCCACCCCATTTCCCTCCTTGCATTCTAGAAGATAAACTGAAATGATATNAAGATGAATTATCGCACTTTGAGACATCTGCACCCTCACTGACCTTACATGATTTTATGTAACAGAAATTTAGTGAGTGATTCTGCTTATTAATTTGCACTTTCCCTGGTTCACAAGGATTTCTTCACATTATTCAGAACTGTGATTTCTTGTCTTTACCCTTCCTGCATCATTTTAATGAGAAGAGCTACCCTATGGAGTGATCTCAGGAAATCAGACTCACTGCAACGAGGAATGTTGCAATATTCCCAGCGTTTAGCAGGGCTGGTAGTGAAACACCAGGGCCGAAGTTCGTCATCAGGATTACGGCAATAATTCATCTTCAGATCCTTCTCTGGAAAGCTGCACA